>PVIY010050864.1:0-15971 GCA_004026745.1 Myrmecophaga tridactyla
TCCCACTCCCAGATTGTTTGAATTTGGACTAATGGGTGAACCTCACTAAAGTCCATGCTTGTGTGTTTGGAGTCAGTGCCTTGTAATGCCCTTGCCCCTGAATGTTCGCAGCTTCTGAATTTCACCATAGCTTTGTGCTTTATTCACACATACTCTGATTTGCTGATCTGGTGTTTACCTTAAAGTTAGTGCCTGCTTTCCAGTATTCAAAAGATTTTCACATGTTCTACACATAGAGCTCTGTGGGAAAGGATATTACACATATAATAACTATTGTAACAGAAAGAGGAAGTGCCTACATGTGCCTTTCTTTTCCTTAAAAATGTGCTCTTTTAAAAAAGCACAAAAAATTAAGCTAGGAATTCTTATCAGGTGTGCAAGTAAAATTGGGATAAATAAGATAGCGACAGAAGCAGTCAACCTTCAACAAAAAAGGAAGCCCTGAGTCTCAGACTTGTACTATCTCTGCCCCTAGCTTTGCTAGCTTGCTTGTGCTGAGGGTGGAGAGGCTGGCACGTGGATACCAAACCTCATCATTGTTCTTTGTTTCCATAGTACCCACAGCTGTTTACAGGCATTCTTTCTCCCTGGAAAGGACTGCTGCTCTACGGTCCTCCAGGTAAACACTGTTTTGTCTTAGTATTAAGTGTGTGCAGAAGGTGAATGGCCCCATCCGTCCTCACGTCAGGACTGGGGCACAGGAGAGAAACCACTTCCTCCTTCCCTTGTGAAACTGACTTCTGTCTGTAAGTGAAGAATGGAGTTTAATTGCCTGCTTCTGTTTCATCCGTGTGTCTCTAGGTACTGGAAAGACATTACTGGCCAAAGCTGTGGCCACTGAATGCAAAACAACCTTCTTTAACATTTCTGCATCCACCATTGTCAGTAAATGGAGAGGGGATTCAGAAAAACTTGTTCGGGTAGGAATTCTTGATTTTGGTTTTAAAAAATAAGTTCTAGCAGAATACAGTGGTATATAATCATGTTAGAGCCTTTTTTTTTAAAATCTAGATCTTGATTACCCAAAGCCTGGGAAATAGATTGAACATTATAAATGGATATGAATCACGTGCCTATTGTCAAAACTATCACCTGTTCCTGGGGGGATTGAACAACAACCTTTTTTTTTTTTTTTTGCATGGGTAGGCTCCGGGAATCGAACCTGGGTCTCAGGCGAAAACCCTGCCCCTGAGCCACTGTGGCCCGCCCACAACAACCTTTTTTTAATTCCTGTAACTTAGGAAGGAAAACTGGAGAAAAACTGTCTTTGAAGTGGCCTATTCTTTTCTTTATCCAAGAAGCATTAATATTAAGCATGTACAGTGAACATTTATTGAGGGGCTACCGTACGCCTGTCCTTATATTAGGTACTCTAAGAAAGAACCAAGAAACATAAAGACCTATTCTTTCAGATGCCTTGAGCAACTTTTCCTCTACAGCGCTCATCCTGTACATTTTCTTCCCTCAAGAGATTGCTTCCATCTTTATAATATCTCATTCATATCTATGACCTTACAACTTATAAAATTTCATATCTTCCAGTCACCTTAAGGGAACCCTGCTTTTGATTTATGCAACAATGTAGAGTAGATCCTTTTCAGAAATCCCGTTAAACTATTGTGCTCTGTAGAATGACTAAGTAGGCAATATTAATATATTTATTTTCTGAAAAGAAATCACCTTAAAGTATTATGCTTAAAGTGATATTCCCTTGGATGACTCATTTTGAAAAGATTATGGCTTATTTGGAAGTTTTGTAATAAAATATTTTTAAAGGATTAATTTACCTAAAATAACCTATTATTTATTACTTTGATATTATTTTTAAGTTGTCTCAAATATGTGCTGTAAACTCAAGATTGTAATTCATGGAAATCAATGCGGACATCTATTACTTTGTTCTCCACCTGAAGTCTCATTAGTGCCAGCACCAAAGATGGGGCTTGATTTACCTGCTCCTAAATGTGGAACTTCCATGTGATTCTAGTTAGTTGCGTTTCAATGAGTTGAAATCTAACTAACTAGAATCCCTGTCAGTCTGAAGACTTTTTTTGTTTTAAACATTCCATTTCTGTGTCCTGGATAACAGCAAAGCTAGAATCCGTTTAGGTTTATATCCTGTCATGAAAATTGATGTTGAGAACTCTGAGCACTGCAAGGTGCTCAAAGAAAGATTACATTATATTCCCCAGACCAGACTTAGCTAGGAGGAAAAATAAATTCAGAGATTTTATGAATATTTTCAACAAAGATTGAAACTAAATATTTTCTTGTTTGACATTGAATAACCAGAAAATTCAATTAGCAAGAATGCTCTATTCTATGTGAGCATTTTATTTAACTAATGTTTACTCTGCTTCAGTATTACTTTGTTAGAATTCTAAGAGTGATGAAGTCGTTCCTTCCCCAGTTTCTCCCCTTTATCATGTATTTGAAAAATAAGCAGCAAAGAAAAAAATTAAATAAATGGTACCTCATCAAAATTAAAAACTTCTGTGCATCAAAGGACTTGATCATGAAAGTACAAAGACAACCTACACAGTAAGAGAAGATATTTGGGAACCACCCCTCTGATAAGGGTTTAATATCCAGAACATATGAAGAAATCCTTCAACTCAACAATAGAAAGGCAAACAACTCAATTTAAAAATGGGCAAAAGAATAGAATAGACATTTCTCCAAAGAAGATATACAAATGGCCAAAAAGCACATGAAGAGATACTCAGCATCATTAGTCATCAGGGAAATGTAAATAAAAGTCACCATACTATTTCACACCCAATAGAATGGCTACTGTAAAAAAAAAAAAAAAGTGTTGGAGAAGAGGTGGAGAAATAGGAACATTCATTTATTGCTGGTGGGAAAGTAAAATGGTGAACATTACTGATTCCAAATTGCTTTCTAATGGTGTAGCAGTTTCTAGTGGTGTCCATTCTGTGTGTGTCATTTCCCATATGCTGGCCAATGCTGTGGATTTCCAAGAGTTGTTTTTGTGGTTGCCAATCTGATGGTGAAAAGTAATATTTCAGTGGTCAAATGTACATTTCCTTAATTCTGAATGAATTTGAGAACATCCTTTTATAGGTTTAGAAGACATTTATATTTCTTTTTTTCTGTGAAATGCATTTTTATTTTGGATATTTAACAACAGCAACAAAAAAGCAATTTAACAAGAAAACATAACCTTTACTAACCCTGAAGGAGCTCATCTCCTATCCTTTAAGAAATTACTTTATTCTCTCCTCATCTTCTGAGCCCTTGGAGTTACCGTATAGAAAGAAGATCCTTACCTGGAAAGTCTTGGCCATGCCAGTTAAGCCCCTTTTTGTGAAACTTTCAGATAAAGAAAGCCCTTCAGGGCCTTTCCCTAAAGGAGAAAAACTCTTCCACCAGTTATTTCTCTTTCTCTTCCAATTAAAGAGCTATTTATAGGGAACCCTTGGGCTATGTTCCTTCCTACCCTCCTAATGTAGGAGTTGCCTTTTAGGAACAGATGCTATTGAATAGTTGAGTGGTCTCTTTAGCAAATGCATACACCTGTTGAAGCTCACATCTTTCAACACCCCTCCTCCCATTGCATGATTTAATTTCCTTCAAAAACTTTTGAAAATTTTAGACTAATGCTTCCAAGGAGCACTTACCCAGGATTCTATATATTCTCCTGGAGTGAAAAGCACAGTGATGCAGGCAATATAGGACCTATGCCCAGGTATGGTCTCTTATCAGCTGAATGTTTGATTTTGTAGAGCCCCTGAGTCTCTCTGCACCTTAGTGAATGCCTTAAAAACCATTCACAAAGAGGGTTTAATATTCCATTTTTCATTGCACATTTTGCTGCTGTGATCATCCTTAATATCGGTCCTGTTTAGGCTTTTCTTTATGTGACAAGGAAGAAAAACAACTTGATTCTAACTAGGTGGCCTCCATTGTGTCTAAAAGGCATTTGGGATGAGTGCCTCAGCCCTGACACTGTTCTCTGAGCTCATTACATTGAGCCAGTTGTCCTGGGCTAATGAAATAGGAATCTGTAGGAGGAAATTGCTCATTCCGGAGCTTGGGTGCAAAGCAGGGGAAAGGGAGGAATTTCCCGTTCACTGATAAGGAGACCTGCGAGGGGTCACCTTGTCTGCTTATGATGACCACTGCCTGGCATTTTCTGAGCTCTTCTCCTCCGTTTTGTTCCATGATGCTTTGCTAGTGCTAAGTGACACAGCAAAGAAATCCCCTATGCCTATTAAAGAATCTCTATTATTTTCTAAATCTCTACTGCTTTCTCTGATCAACCAATGAAGAATTGTATATGATGCTCAAGAGATCAGTTTCAGGGTTAAAAAAAAAAGGTTTAGGTTTTTTTATACTTTTTTCATCACCACTACATCTCCCTTTAGAGCTCTTTATTTTGTTTTTATATGTCTCTTCTTTTGCGTTTTGCTTTCCTGTTCTTGTTTGGTCTATAATATTTCATTCTGGAATGAAACATCTTGTTCAATAGAGAGTTGCCTTCATGTCCCTGAGCCTACCAAAGAATAGGGTTGTGGTACTTTGGAGACCAGAATGATTTGGGGAACAGATAGGGGCAAAGGTCATCAGTCTTCTAACCTATGATTGGAACCCTGTCCTCTTCCTGCAATTCTTACTTCTGAGGAAAACCCCTCCCATTGTCCATGAAGAGCAAAAAAAATCAACAAATGATTTTACTCATTTTTAGGCTTTTGTGTCCATCTGAACATTTTATTGGCAGAGGTTGTCAAAGGTTAACCAACTACCTGGAGGCTTGGGAACTGAGTTTTATCTTAAGCTTTCCCATCTATGATTAGTAACCTTGAGCTAACCACTTACTCTCTCTGGTTCTAATTTTATCAAGTGATAAATGGAGAGAATTGCACCATCTAACCCCACAGGGTGGTGCTAGGGAGAAATAATTGTAATGGCTATAAAGTTATTTTGAAATAACAGATCACAGCATCAATGCTTAATATTATAGTCATTCTAAGCTTTTACTCTCTGGCTGCATTTGAGGACTTTAACTTAAGCATATGAACCTGAACACGTGGTTGCTTTTTCCCCACCCAGGTATTATTTGAACTTGCCCGCTATCATGCCCCCTCCACGATTTTCCTGGATGAGCTGGAGTCGGTGATGAGTCAGAGAGGAACAGCTCCTGGGTAACAGACAGGGTTTTTTTGATCATCATTTCTTCCCTCTTGTAAGTGTGTTTGATGGTCGGAAGCCCATCGATGTTTACCAGCAGAATGAGCCTATTAATAAGCCCACAAATTTTCTGCAGACACACGGAAAGGTCTTTAAATTAGCTCCTGTTAACTGAATAGCTGATTTAAGTAGTTTTTATAACCGGAGGAAATGTCATCCTCTCTTCCCCCCCTTCCCCACAGAGTGGTTTTCAGGCCTGAAGATCACCCAGCCCCAGGATCCCAGGCTGCTTAACAGTCCTGCTGGCTCAAAATAGCCGCCTGCCACTGCTTCCTCTGGAGCCGGAGGGGCTGTCTTGCGGGGAGTGGGGCTTGCCACTGCATTTCACTCCTGTGTGGTAGCCCTTGATTGTCTGGGGCCAGGCAGGCCACTGCCTTCTCGGTGACATCGGTTGTGGCTCAGCATGTTCGATTTTAAATATGTCACATGTGTTATCTCTAAAGATTAAGTGTCTGCTAATGTCCCCAGCAGGAAAGAACACTTCTCAGACTGTAATGAGTCTTCTGTTTGTGCTTCCAAATGGTCAGCCAAGGTTTTGTTGTTTTCTGTTTTTTAAGAACAGCTTTGTCCCAATCAGGAATTTTTCTTTGAAACTATTTACTAAACTTGGCACCCTTGGCTTGAAAAACAGATCTCTGGGCAAGCTCAACACAGCTGTGTTTATTAACAGCCTCTAATGGTCTGTCATCAAGACAACACTAATAGTAATAAAAGCCAATAATTAGCTGGTTGGAAGTATAACTGGAATATAATTTATGAAATTTTTCCCATCAAAAACCACTCTCCCAGCAGGGAAAAACTGCCATTGCAATGCACCCATGTAATATGGGATTCATGCAGTCAATTGAAATGGGATGATTTCCATGGCCTCACCAGTGCCTCTCAGGCTCAGGCGAGGGTACAGTGCATTTCTATACCCAGGTGTGCAACTGTAGGGCACCCAACTTGGTGTCCATGAGACCCCCCCCCTAGCTATCGTCCCTGCTGCAAAGACCAGGCATGCCTTGCCTCTGGCCTGCCTTTCCATAGTAACGTGTGCACTGGTTCTTTTTTTTTTTTAATATTTTTATTGACAGAGCTTCACACACATACAATCCATACATGTACACTAGTACTTGCCTTCACTTTGTGGCTCTCAATCCCCAGGGTTTTCCAACAGCCTTCATTAAGCTAATTGGGAAACTCTGCATTTGCCATCCTTGCATGGGCTACAGGTTTTGCACTGAATCTAAGTTTTCTTGTGTGGAACTTAAATTCTAAAACCAGAGTTTTCAAAGTATAAGGGGATAAGGACAGGTACTCTGAAGACATCTTGAGTTATATTATGTTAAAAGAATAATAATTATGGGCATATGCTAAGTAAATATTTAACTATACTGTGTCTTATCTCTTAGGAAAAGTTATTTAGGTAGTAAGGGGCAGAGTTCCTAAAACAAACAACAAACAAAAATGCATGCATAATTTCAGTTGCCATCACACCGATGCAGAGAAAAGAAATTGAATGTCATTTTGTCCAAGAAAGGCATGTTTTGTCCTTCTAGCAGGATCTCCACAAGTCAAGAGGCAGGAGAGTCTCATGAATGTGGTCAGGGATTAGAGCCATTTGGGTTGTCCGGGTCCTTATAGTGACCCCTTTCTTGATAGTGAAGGCCTTAGAGGACAGATTTGCACAGAAAACTCCTCTGATTTACCTGTTGGAGGAAAGCATGGTTTCCATGTCATTATCTTGCCTCTTATTTGGGGAAAGGTAAAAAGACTCAAGTCATTCCTCTTTTTGAACAATATATATCTGTGTAATGAAAAAGATGATTCTCATTTATGCCTTTTTTTTAATAGGGGTAAATAATGCCACAGGTACACACAGCTGAGCTGTAGTTAATCTACCAATGACTGTCTATCCTCAGTTATTTTCTAAGTTATTGCCATCCTCTGTTGTTTTTTTTTTAAATACCATCATTATATTAGTTCACGTCCTTTCTATTACTACCCATGTGAAAACAATACCAAATTGCTTGTTTTCTCTAATTCTAGTGCTAGGGGCTCTCAGAATGAGGCCGAGAAGGAGATTGGTTATCAGATGGAACCCTGTTCTACTGTCACCCTAGTCATTGCTGTGAGAGCAAAAGTTCGGCCACTTGGGAGAATCTCATCTCCTCATCTCTCTGTAGGGGAGAGCATGAAGGAAGCCTTCGGATGAAGACAGAGTTGCTGGTGCAGATGGATGGCCTGGCCCACTCAGAAGACCTCGTGTTTGTCTTAGCAGCTTCTAACCTGCCATGGTAAGAAATCGAGAGTGCAGGTGAATACAATTTCATGAGCCACTAACAGAGGAAGACTTTTATTGACCACTTCAGGCAAAGCCTTGTTGTTTGGTCCTACCCTGGAAGATTAATTTGAAGGCTTTACTGTTCAAGTCCCCAATTCTGGCAATCTGTGTACCGTGAAAGAGTATGCCTTAATAGAGAGAATGCAGGTCAGGGCTACCACTGACAATATTTCAGATAGACATTTTGAGTTTTAAGCCAAGTTATTTACTATGTTTCAGTTAAACAGGGCCTTGGCATAGAACTATAAAGTGCTTAAAATCTCCAGGACTCTAAGAATATTCCAGAACTATCAGTATTTTATCAGTATTAAAATTAAACTTCTCTTAAGTTTAGAGGAAAATCTTTGCTTTAGTCCTGCACAGTAAATAGGAAGCTAAATAATCTCTAATTGAAAATATAATCTACTCTTAGAGTCTTTTATGCAGACCTTATCCCAGAGTGGTTTAAGAACAATTCTAGAAGTAGAATTTGGAAATAAAAGATTTTGACTAGGGAAAAACAATATCTACTTGGAAAGTATATTTAAAAGATAGTTATAAAAAAATAGAACAGTCCTATACCAGCTCTGGACCTACTGTGGCTAAGCTAACAGGATTGAGCTCCTTCTGGACTTCTTTTTGTGACATGCCTCTCTGAATATGTTAAGCCTGAGCACAGTTTCTTCTGGTTCCTACTACTGCTCTGAATCTATGTTTTAAATCAAATATTAAGTTGAATTTGTATTTACATGGCTAGGCAGTAGTATAGTATATTTGTTGCCCCCTTTCATGACAAATACTTTTGTTTCCCAGTGCATAAAATATCTTTTTTCCTCATCCTTCAAATCCTATGTAATTTACTTTTTATTCCTTTCCGTTTCCAGACCTAAAAGAGACAGGATTTGATATGTGTTCATAGATGTTATCTATATTTCACTACAAATACAATTTTAAATCTCTGAAAAATCATGGTTTGTAAATTTGTGCTTCAATGATTTAATATGATTTAGCTAGAAGAGTTCTTCAATAAATTCATCACATACATTTCTGTGAAAAAAGTTATAAAAAATAAAATGAAAATAAAACAAATAGTTATAATCCCTTTATAGTTCTAAGAACACTTTCACATATATTATTTCTTTGGAGCCACAGGTGAGGCAGGAGACAGATGAAGACAACATTACGCTTCCCATTCTCAGGGGGACCAAGTTCAAGAGAGGTTAATAGCAAATTTGTAGCAGAGCTGGGATTTGTGGCACCCTCCCAATCCATTTCTTTTTCCATGTTCAAAGAGAAACTCTTTGAGGTGAATGCTGATCATCTGTGCTCAGAAACAAGACATCATTAAAAAGAAATCATTATTTTCATCTGTAATCTGTTATTTGTAATATATCCATAATTTCAACCTGACCCCACCTCTCTTCATATGTGTAAGACATCCTGTAATATGCTAAGGTGATCAGCATTCTGCATTTTGAAGATATAGTATTGAGATATAATAATTAAAGTGGAGTCCAAAAGAGAACTATTATTTAAATATGATTGAGGAATCCTTTCAGTAAGGGATCTCAGTTCCTTCACCCATTTGAAGCAGGTTTGATCAGAACTACTTTACTCATTTCACCGGGTTACCGTGAGAGCCCGTTGGGGACGTTATGTGTAAACTGCAGAGCTTTGTGTCTGTGCACCCGGGAGACCTACATATTTTCTGGAGGAATAGAACCTCCACTTCCAGTGAATGGCTAGTCATTTTCTGAGATAGTATTATGCTGCCTCAATTTTCCTAAGCTTTTGGTAAGCCAAAAATAAAATGGTTCAAAGAGGCCCAAGCAAACAAATAAGCAAACAAGTGAACAAAAATGAAAGCAGCTTAGAAGGGCTTTTCCAAAAGAATTGTTTATTATGTCAATTGGCAAACACACACGTGCTTTGGAGCTTGGATTTTTTTATATCACAGATCACATTGTTAAAATACACCTTGGAACCTATATGGCCTAATCTATAGAACCTTGAGCATTGGTAAGATTTTAAACCCTTTTTTTATGGAAAATTCTAGACAAAAACTAAAAGAGAGAGAAAAGAAGAGAAAGGCTCAATTTATGTAATCTAATCCAGACTCCCCTTTTATTTTTTGCTGCAATATCTTAAAGCATATCACAGATTACTATGTCATTTCTTACATGGATGATTCAGTATACATCTAAAAAAGGACATGTATTTAAATTACCATAATGCCATTATCACCAATAAAATTAACAATAGTTCCTTAATATCATCTAATACCTGGTTCATATTCAGATTTCCTGTATTTTACAACTAATTTATTGAATTGTTATCCAGTTAAGGTTTGTACATTGTACTTGGTTATTCTTAAAGTCTCTTTTCATCTAGAACATTCCTTCGTTTTTGTTTCTTTCCCCACTTGCCATTGACTTGTTGAAAAAGTTGGAGAGGTTGTACTGTAAAATGTCTAAGCTTTCTGGATTTAGGCTTGTTGTATTATAGTGGTAGGATTTAGGTTGTTTTTCTAACCCCTATAATAATTCTGTATTAAAAGTCTGAATGATTAAATTCTAGATCCCTCTCTCTCATTTATCTATCTATTATCTCTCTCTCTTTCTCTCCATGTAGAGATAGATCAAAGAGAGTTGATTGGTGATGATCAGAGGGTTCAGACATGTCACCCTGGTCCCACCACTGTAAAATTCCCTTTAATAGTTTTAGCATCCATTGATGATCTTTGCCTGAATCAGTTTCACTAGAGTGAAATTCTCTAATTCCTTCTGATTGATAGCTGGAATTATTCTCTATAACAGAACTTTCCCACATCTAATAGGACTGTTTGGTTACCCTGAAATATAGTTTGTACTAGAAAAGCAGGATTCTTTCTCTTTGATTTTTAGAGTCATGAGTTGCCACAGAAGTTGCTGCCCTTGCAACCTCCTGTGGTGAGCAGTGAATCCATATGCTGCTTTGTCCTCTCTGCATCTTCTCTTTGTTTCGTTCAAGCCCATTAGTTAGTGTTAGTTTTTTTTGTTTCTTGTTTTTTGTTTTTGTTTTTTTAAACCGCTTTGTTGAGATATAACTCACATACTGTACAATTGACCCATTTAAAATTAACAAGTTATGGGCGGTGCGACGGTATCTCTGTGGCAGAGTTCTTGCCTGCCCTGCTGGAGACCTGGGTTTGGTTCCCGGTGCCTGCCCATGTAAAAGAAAAGTTAAGTCATCAATGGTTTTTAATATATTAACAACAGTATAAAATGATGGTCATCATAAACAATTTTAGAACATTTTTATCATCCCCCAAAAGAAACACCATATCCATTATCAGTCACCCCCAATTTCTTTTCCCCACTTGCTAGCACTAGACTACCAGTTATCCACTTTCTCTTTCTATAGATTTGCCTATTCTGGACATTTCATATAAATGGAATCATGCAACATAGGACCTTTAATGTCTGGCTGCTTTCACTTCGCATAATGTTTTTCAGGTTCATCCATTTGTAGCAGGTATCAGTACTTCATTCCTAATTATTGCTGAATAATATTGTATTGTATAGATATTTCACATTTTATTTATCGATTCATTTCTTGATAGGCATTTGGATTGTTTTTTACTTTTTGGCCAGTACGAATAATGCTGCTATGAACATTACTGTATCAGTTTTGGGGTAGTCATATGCTTACCTTTCTCTTATATACCTAGGAGAGGAATTGCTGGGTCATATGGAACTCTATGTTCAACATGTTGAAGAACTGCCAAACTGTTTTCCATAGTGTGTGCCCTATTTTACACTCCCACCAGCAATGGATGAGGGTTCCAATTTCTCCACATCCTCACCAACACTTTTTATTATCTATCTTTTTTATTATAGTAGTCCTAGTGGGTGAGAAGTGGTATCTCAGTGTGGTTTAGATTTGTATTTATTGATGAGTAATGATATTGAGCATCTTTTCATGTGCTTATTGGTCTATTGTGTATCTTGTTTGGAGAAATGTCTTCTCAAATCCTGTGTCCATTTAAAAAATTTGTTATTTATTTTGTGGTTGTTGTTGTTGAGTTATGAAGTATACTCGGGATACAAATCCTCATCAGATATATGATTTATAAATATTTTCTACTATTCTGTGGTGCATTGGTTTTTATTTTTTACCTTCAAATATCAAGGCTAACAACCATTTTTATTCTGATATTAAACAGACCACTTTGATTATGATCATTAATCCATTAAAAATTAGTTTCACTGAAAACCTTCCCCCTAAGATCAGGAACAAGACAAGGTAGTCCACTATCACCATTGTTATTCAACATTGTGTTGGAACTTCTAGCCAGAGCAATTAGACAAGAAAAAGAAATACAAGGCATCAAAACTGGAAAGGAAGAAGTAAAACTCACTGTTTGCAAATGATATGAAACTATATGTCGAAAACCCCAAAAAATACACAACAAAACTACTAGAGCTAATAAATGAATACAGCAAAGTGGCAGGTTACAAGATCAACACTGAAAAATCTGTAGTGTTTCTATACACTAGTAAAGAACAATCTGAGGGGCAAATCAAGAAAATATTCCATTTACAATTGCAACCAAAAGAATAAAATATTTAAAAATAAATGTAACTAAGGATACGAAAGACCTACACACAAAGAAAATTATAAGAAACTGCTAAAAGAAATCACAGAAGACCTAAATAAATGGAAGGGCATACTGTATTCATGGATTGGAAGACTATAGTTAAGATGTCAATTCTACCTAAATTAATTTACAAATTCAATGCAATACCAATTTAAATCCCAAAAACTTACTTTTCAGAAATAGAAAAACCAAAACCCAAATTTATCTGGAAGGGAAGGGTGCCCCAAATAGCTCAAAATATCCTGAGAAAGAAAAATGAAGTTGGAGGTCTCACACTACCTAACTTTAAGGCGTGTTACTAAGTGGTCAAAACAGCATGGTACTGGCATAAAGATAGATATACTGACCAATGGAATAGAATATTCAGATGTAGACCCTCTCATCAATGGACAATCTTTGATAAGGCAGTCAAGCCAACTCACCTAGGGCAGAACAGTCTGTTCAATAAATAGTGCCTAGAGAACTGGATTCCACATGCAAAAGAATGAAAGAGGATCCATATCTCACACCCTATAAAAAATTAACTCAAAATGGATCAAAGACCTAAACATTAGGTTTAAGACCATAAAACTTTTAGAAGAAAATGTAGGAAAATATCTTATAAATCTTATACTAGGAGGCGGTTTCCTAGACCTTACACCCAAAGCACAAGCATTGAAAAAAGAAAGAAAGAAATGGGAACTCCTCAAAATTAAACACTTTTGTGCATCAAAGAACATTGCCAAGAAAGTAAAAAGATAGCCTACACAATGGGAGACAATATTTGGAAATGATATAGCAGATAAAGGTCTAGTATCCAGAATATGTAAAGAGATTGTTCAACTCAAAAGACAGACAACCCAATTACAAAATGGGCAAAACACATGAACAGATATTTCTCAGAAGAGGAAATACAAATGGCCAAAAGGCACATGAAGAGATGCTCAACTTCCCTGGCTATTAGGGAAATGCAAATCAAAACCATGATGAGATATCATCTCACACCCACCAGAATGGCCATTATCAACAAAGCAGAGAACAACAAGTGCTGGAGAGGATGTGGAGAAACAGGCACACTTATCCACTGTTGGTGGGAATGTAAAATGGTACAACCACTGTGGAAGGCAGTTTGGCAGTTCCTCAGGAAGTTAAGTATAGCATTGCCATATGATCCAGCAGTGCCATTGCTAGGTATCTACTCAGAGGACATGAGGGCAAAGACACAAATGGATATTTGCACACCAATGTTTATAGCAGCATTATTTACAATTGCCAAGAGATGGAAACAGCCCAAATGTCCATCAACAGAGGAGTGGCTAAACAAGCTGTGGTATATACATATGATGGAATATTATGCAGCTGCAAGACAGAATAAAGTCATGAAGTATGTAACAACATGAATGGAACTTGAGGACATTATGCTCAGTGAGATTAGCCAGAAACAAAAGGACAAAATACTGTATGGGCTCACTGATATGAAACTAACATTCGTGAATGAACTTGGAGAGTTTCAGCAAAGAACAGAGACCATCAGGAGGTAGAAATAAGGTAGATATTGGGTAATTGGAGCTGAAGGGATACAAATTGTGCAACAGGACTGATTGTAAAAATTCAGAAATGGATAGCACAATACTACCTAACTGTAACACAATAATGTAACACACTGAATGAAGCTGAATGTGAGAATGATAGAGGGAAGAAGGCTGGGGGCACAAATGAAATCAGAAGGAAAGATAGATGATTAAGACTGAGATGGTATAATCTAGGAATGCCTAGAGTGTACAATGATAGTGACTAAATGTACAAATTAAAAAGTGTTTTTGCATGAGGAAGAACAAAGCAATCAATATTGCAGGGTGTTGAAAATAGATGGTAATTCATATTTTAAAACTTTAATTTGTGTGTAAGACTAAAGCAAAAAATGTGTATTTGGTACAAAATTTATAATTTGACTAGTGCATTTCCTAATATAACTTATGTGTACAGTTTAATTGAATACCATAAGTACATGGAACCTTGAGTAAGGCATGAGATTTTGTAGGTTTGTCCAGAGTGATGCCCTGATAAACCCCAGAAGGATTTAAACAGTGAATAAAAAAGTATTTGCAAAGTCCCCTTGGAGGAATGGCAAGAATGGAGGAAAATGCAACTTCCTCATATGGAGAATTCGTGATATTCTCACAAGCAGTGGGGACAACCAAAGCAATAGGCCAAGCCCTCAATCTTGGGGTTTGTTCATATGAAACTTATTCCTGCAAAGGATAAGCTAAGCCTATTTAAAATTAGGCCTCAGAGTCACCCCCAAAGAACCTCTTTTGTTGCTCAGATGTTGCCTCTCTCTCTCAGCCAACACGACAAGCAAACTCACTGCGTTCCCTGTCTCTACATGGGCCATGACTCCCAGGAGTATAAACCTTCCTGGCAATGTGGGACAGAAATTCTAGAATGAGGTGAGATTCGGTATCAAGGGATTGAGAAAACCTTCCAGACCAAAAGGGGGAGGAGAGAAATGAGACAAAATAAAGTGTCAATGGCTGAGAGATTTCAAACAGAGTCAAGAGGTTATCCTGGAGGTTGTTCTTATGCATTATATAGATATCACCTTTTTAGTTAAGGTATATTGGAGAGACTGGAGGGAAGTACCTGAAAATGTAGAGCTGTGTTCCAGTAGCCATGTTTCTTGAAGTATAATGATATAACTTTCATAATGTAACTGTATGAAAACCTTGTGCCTGATGCTCCTTTTATCTACAGTATGGACAGATGAATGAAACATAGGGATTAAAAATAAATAATAGGGGGAACAAATGTTAAAATAAATTAAGTAGATTGAAATGCTAGTGATCAATTAAAGAGAGTGATAACGGTGTAGGAAAAAAATAGGGGATACAAAGGCTAAAATATATTGGGTAGATGGAAATATTAGCAATCAATGATTGCTCAATCCCTCAATGAGGGAGGGGTAAGGGGTTTGGTATGTATGAGTTTTTTTCTTTTTTCTTTTCATTTCGTTTTCTGAATTGATGTAAATATTCTAAGAAATGATCACGGTGATGAATATTCAACTATGTGATGATATTGTGAGTTATTGATTATATACCAAGAATGGAATGATCATATGGCAAGAATATTTGTTTTTGTGTGTTGTTATGTTTAAAAAAATTTTTTAAAAAGAAAAAAATTACTTTCATATATGTATGATACTGGTAGTTTTTTTTCTTTTTAATCAAGTTCAGCATCTCAAAATTATTCTTGGGAATGTCAGCTGAAACATAATTTGCACATTCACTAATTATTCACACATTAGTTCTTTTTTTTAAAAGAACATTTTTATTACAGAAGTTTTGGGTTTATAGAACAATGATCATAAAATACAGGATACCCATACACCTCTCCACCACCAATACTTGCATTGGTGAGGAAAATTTGTTACACTTGATAATAGTGCTTTTTATTTGTAATTCTATTTTTTAACATTAATTACATTTATTATACTTGATGAAAGATTATTAAAGTAGTACTGTGTTAGTTAGATTCAGTTGTCAACTTGGCCAGGTGAGCATACCTAGTCTTGTTGCTGCGGACATAAGCCAATGGTATGTGAACCTCATTTGTTGCTAATTACATCTGCAGTCAGCTGGGAGGCGTGTCTGCTGCAATGAGTGACGTTTGACTTAATTGGCTGGTGCTTAAATGAGAGAACGCAACGTAGCACAGCCTAAGCAGCTCGGCATTCCTCATCTCAGCACTTGCAGCTCAGCCCAGGCCTTTGGAGATGCAGAAAGAAGTCACCCCGGGGAAAGTTGTTGGAACCCAGGGGCCTGGAGAGAAGACCAG
>PVIY010050865.1:0-15964 GCA_004026745.1 Myrmecophaga tridactyla
GCCCTTGCACCCTCGGAAGGGTGTTAAGACAGGAAGAGACACAATCAGATTTGTGCCTGGAAAATACCACACTTTAGCTTCAGGGAGGAGACTGGAACAGAAGGTGGGTGCAGGGGGACCCATCGGGGGCTAGGCAGACACCCAGAAGAGAGATGATGGTGGCCCGGACCTGCGGAGAGGCGGTGGTCAGCACCCATCTCTGAGAACTTCACCGTCTGCCTGCTGCAGCCTGGTCTCAACGGCCCAGTGGCGAGCTTGGCCTTGGACTGCAGGGTCTAGCCTCTGGCACACCTGCCTGAAAGGACTCGGTGTCATCTGTGTGCACTGCTATGGGCTACATTTCAGGGGCAAACTGCAATTTGAGGTTTTGTCCTTCGATGTTTGACTTCCTTCTCTGGACTCCCACAGGACTTGAGTGCATTCATGCTCAAGCACTGATTCTGATTCATCCAATAAATACTGAATTGAACACCTACTGCATGCCAGGTCCTCTCCTAGGGGTGGGGCAGAGAACAAAAAACAGGAAAAAAAAAAGTCTCTGCCTTCTTGGAGCTGACATTGTAGTGGAGGGGAGACAGGCAAAAACCAAGTGAACAAATAAAATAATTTCAGAATGTGGTAAGGGATATAAGGAAAATAAAAAGAGGGATGACAGAGAATGATGTAGGTAAACATAAAGGTGTGTCACAGTATCAAACGTTGGGCAGAATGAGGACAAACAACCTTCTTTTGTGCTTTCCAGGTGGAAAAGTAAATTGGTACAACCACTTGCAAGTTTGGAATTAGCTGGTCAAAGTTAGCATTTGCATGTCCTCAGATGTAGGATCACACAGGAAACTTTTCTGCTGGTGAGCTCCGAGGACACATCTTGTGACCAGCACTGCTGACAGTCCTGGTCACAATAATGCAAATGCCCATGGGTAGGACAACAAGATGGGAAAACCGTAGTATACTCCTACAGGGGACAATGAATGAACTACATGGGCACAATGATTTGGATGAATCTTAGCACTATAACACAGAGTGAAAGACTAAGTACCAAAATGTTGCACATGGCATGCTACCCTTTTGATAAAGCGAAAGGCAACATAATATATTTTGAAGAAAAATTCTATTTTTAAAGCAAAGGAGGAATTGGAACTCTTACACGCTACTGATGGGAATGCAAAATTGTACAGCTACTTTGGAAAACACCTGACTGTTCCTCAAAAGGTTAAACACAGTTGCCATGTGACCCAGTAATTCCACGACTAGATATATAAATACCAAAAGAAATAAAAACATATGTCCACACAACAACTGGTATACGAATGTTCCTAGCAGCATTATTTATAATAGCCCCAAAGTGGAAACAACCCAGATGTCCATCAACTAATGGATGAAGGCTGAAATGCGGTATATCCATGCAATAGAACATTATTCAGCAATAAAAAGTAATGAAATACTCAAGAGAGGCCAGCCTCACCAGAACATCAACTAGTTCCATCCCCATATCCCGTATTATTGACAGCCCCTTCCAACATGAAAAAGTTAGAATGGCATAGTCCAAATGCCCCTAAAGAGTAAGAGAAAGATGAAAGGTGATGGTGGAGTTCTGCAGAGAAGGTAGGGTTTAACAAATGAGTGTGACTGCTGAATCATTACATCGATATTTCTTTTAGTCTCCAGTATCTTAGAGCACCTAGAAGTAAAACCTAAAATTGTGGAATTGTAACCCATACCAAACTCTGAAATCTGTTCTACAACTAATTGTTGTGATGTACTTTGAAATTTATTGCTTTTTTTGCATATATGTTATTTTTCACAAAAAAAGAAAAAAAAGTCAATTGTGGTGATAAACGCACAGCTACATGATGATATTGTGAACCACTGATTATACACTTTGGATGATTCCACGGTATGTGAATATATAATATATATCAACAACAATTAAGCATTAAAAGATGGAAAGAAAGATATTATGAGAGCACCGATAAAAATAAAGCTAAAAAAAAGTAATGAAATATTAACACATGCTACAACATGAATAAACCTAAAAAACATGATGCTAAGTCAAAGGAGTTAGTCATAAAATTTCATATATTGTGCAAATTGCCTCTCTATGAAATATATAGAATAGGCAAATCCCTAAGACACAAGTAGATTAGTGTTTGTCTAGAGTGAGGGATAGAGGAGATGTAGGAGAAATGAGGGGAGACCGCCAATGAGTACAGGGCCTCTTTACGGGATGACTAAAATATTCTAAGATTGATTGTGGTGATGACTGCTCTATGCCACAAATAAACGAAAAATCCCTGAACTGTGCCCTTTAAATGGGTGAATAGTATGGTAGGTGAGTCACATCTGAATAAAGCTGTTACGTTTTCAAAAGTGTAAGGAAGACAAAGCCAGACTCAGGGTAGGCATTACCTCAGGGGAGGGTAGACAGGGGATAGAAAGGGAAAGGAGTAAAAAGGGGAAGTTAAGTTATAATCTTTGTTACAGTCCTTGTATTGGCATGCTGGTTTATATTACGCCATTTATAAATAAATCCGTAAAAATATAAAGTGAGTCCATCACAAATAATGGTGAGAATGTGTTGCACGCTAAGCAATTCCGTGCTCCTGAGGTGGAGGGAAAGAGGAGGTTTAGAACACAGAGTGGTCCGGGCAGGCCTCTCTCTGGGGAGACCATTTGAGCTGAAGCTAGAAGGAAGAGACGGGCTCAACCATGTGGAGATGAGGGTACAGTGTTTTACAGGCAGAAGAGACAGAACATATAAAGTCCCTGCCTGGTCCAAGCTTGATGTGTTTGGACAACATCAAGGAGGCTTGTGTGTAGAAGAAGGACAAGATGAGTGGGAGGAGATGGGCAGGGGCCAGATTTTGCAGGGCCTTTTGCGGGCTATGGTTGAGTGTGTATTTTCTTCTAAACATGATGGATTTTAAACAAGGAAGTGATGTGCTCTCATCTTCCAGTTTAAAAAGATCACTCCAGCTGCTGTAACTGGAGTGGAATAAAATTCACATAATGGAATTTTAAACACAAGGAAAATTAACAAACTCTAACCACAAGTAACAAATAATTGAGTCTCAGAACCTCTTAGTAGAGTGAAAAAAGCAAGTAGCAGAAAGCTACATGCAGTACGATGCATTTTTATCAACATAAAAATAAGCAACACCAAACAATTATTTAGGGATACATACATATGTGGCCAACTCTAAGGGATTGCTGAATTACAAATCACCCCAACGTGACTCGGAACGATAATATTTTACTGTTCGTGATCTTGTGGGTCACCATTCTGGGTTGAGTTCCACAGGGACAGTTGATCTCGGCTTCACATGGTGTTGGTTGGGGAGACTTGACGACAGCTGGGAAATCCAAGATGGATTTCCCATGTCTGGGGCCTTGGTGCAGGCTGTGGGCTCATTTATCTTCCATGCAGCCTTTCCCTCTCCAAGTGTTCTCCCATCACTCAGCAGTCTCGCCTGGGGTTCACAGGTGACAGCTGGCTTCCACGTGGGCAAACTGGAAGTTGCAAAAGCCCTGTAAGGTGTAGTCTGAAGTCACGCAACATCTCTTCCATCATTTTCTATGGGTCAAGCAAGTCACAAGTGTACTCGTCAGGGTTCTCTACAGAATCAGATCTAGCAGGGTATATCTGTATATAAACAGATATAAACCTCTGTATGCAAGTATTAAGGATTACAGCAACCTTGGGGCAAGTTAAGATTCTATAGGGAAGGCTGATAAAGGTTTTGAAAAATTCCCAAGGAGAAGCTGACTGGCTGAAATAGATGGAAATTCTTCTGATTGCTGAAATCATCAGTTCTCCTATTAAGGTCTCTAATTTGATGGGATGGAGACCGCTGTCATGGCTGAAGGCAATCTCTTTGTCAACTGTAGATATAATCAGCCATAGATGCAATCAACTGACTAATGCTTTAAATTCACGAAATACTCTCATAGCAGTAACAATCAGGCCAGTGCTTGCTTGACCAAACAACTGCTCACCGCAGCCTAGCCAAGTTGGCACATGAACTTAACCATCACAACAGGACTGGCCCAGGTTCTAGATGAGGGAAAAGAGACGCCACCTCTTTTTTTTTTTTTCACTTTTTATTTTTATTGAGCTATCTTCACGCACACACAGACCATCCAAAATATATAATCAATGGCTTACAATATCATCACATAGTTGTCCATTCATCACCATGATCGTTTTTAGAACATTTGCATCACTCCAGCAAAAGAAAAAACTTGTACATCTCTTACCCTTTACCCCTCTCTCTCATTGACCATCAGTGTTGCAATCTACCCAATTTTTTTTTACCCCTTATTCCTCCCCTGTTATTTATTTATTTGTTGTCCTTATTTTTTTACTCATCTGCCCATACCCAGGATAAAGAGAGCATCAGCCACAAAGTTTTCACAATCACATGGTCACAGTTATATAGTTATATACTCATTTTTGAAAATCAAGGCCACTGGAATACAGTTCAACAATTTCAGGTACTTCCCTCTAGCCACAGCAATATACCACAAACTAAAAAGGAATATCTAAGTAAGACATAAAAATAACCTCCAGGATAACCTCTTGACTATGTTTGAAATCTCTCAGCCACTTAAAACTTCACTTTGTCTCATTTCTCTCTTCCCCCTTTTGGCTAAGAAGACTTTCACAATCCCTTGATGCTGGGTCCTGGTTCATCCCTGGGAGTTCTGTCCCACATCACCAGGGAGATTTGGGGAAGGCAGTGGGAGACGCCACTTTTTTTTTTTCATTTTTTTTTAAACATAACAACATACAAAAATGAACATTCTTACCATATGATCATTCCATTCTTGGTACATAATCAATAACTCATAATATCATCACATAGTTGTATATTCATCACCATGATCATTTCTTAGAACATTTGTATCAATTCAGAAAAAGAAATGAAAAAAGAAAAAACACTCATACATACCATACCCCTTACCCCCCCCTCATTGCTCGTATTTCCATCTATCCAATATATTTTAGCCTTTGTTTACCCTATTTTTTTTCTATACCCCTCATCACTCCTTTTCATTGATCACTAGCATTTCAATCTACTAAATTTATTTTAACATTTGTTCTCCCTATTATTTTTTTTTAATCCCTATGTTTTACTTATCTGTCCATACCGTAGATAAAAGGAGCATCAGACACAAGGATTTCACAATCACACAGTCACATTGCGAAAGGTAATAATATGTCATTATCATCTTCAAGAAACACGGCTACTAGAGCACAGGTCTCCATTCAGGCACTACCCTCCAGCCTCTCCAATATACCTTAACTAAAAAGGTCATATTTATATAATGCATAAGAATATCTTCCAGAATAACCTCTCGACTCTGTTTGGAATTTCTCAGGCATTGACACTTTGTCTCATTTCTCTCTTCCCCCTTTTGGAGACTCCACTTCTTGATGGGAGAATTGGCAAAGGCACATTGCAAAAGGGCATGCGAGATGGGGAAGATTGTTGTGGCCATCTTTGGAAATTACCTACTCCATGGGGCAAAAGGAAAGGGATGATATACGCAAACTTTAAAAAATGGTCACACCTGTTGAGGGTGTGGAGGAGAGAGGGAGGTGGATTATAGGAGAAGCATATAAGACAACGCAAAGATATTGGTAATGCTCTACTTAAATTGGGTAGTGGTTCACAGGTTTCTGGGCTATCACTATGCTTTGTAATTCATTTATACATAATCGATATTTACATGTATTAAGTGATATATAATTAATTTTTTAAACCTTAAAATTTGAAGTAATTTTGGATTCACAAAAGAGTAGTAAAGATAGTACAGAGAGTGAGACCAAAGGGAGAGATATTTATTTGGTGGAAAATTTATGTCTTGGATAGTGCATTACCTAATTTAACTTGCATGGGCAGTTTAGTTGAACACCATTAAGTAGATTGAATCTTGAATAGGGCATGAGATCTTGTTGGTTTATACAGGTTAGTGTGATGCCCCGATGTATCCCAAAGTAATTTGAGCAGTGAATAAAAAAATATTTGCAAAGTTCCCTTGGGGGGCTGGGGAGAAAGGAGGAAATATTCCACTTCCCCATTTGGAGAATTCCTGGTATTTTCGCAAGCAGTGGGGACAACCAAATCAATTGGCTGAGCTTGCAATCTTGGGGTTTGTCCCAATGAAACTTATTCCTGCAAAGGAGAAGCTAAGCCTACTTATAATTATAGCTAAGAGTCACCCCCAGAGAAACTCTTTTGTTGGTCAGATGTGGCCTCTTTTTAAGCAAACTGGGCAGGGAAACTCACTGCCCTTCTCCCTACGTGGGACATGACTCCCGGTGTGTAAATCTCCCTGGCAACATGGGACAGAAATCTCAGGATGAGCCAGAACCTGGCATCATGGGATTGAGAATGCCTTCTTTACCAAAAGGGGGAAAAGAGAATTGAGAGAAGATAAAGTTTCAGTGGCTGAGAGATTTTAAACAGAGTTGAGAGATTATCCTGGATAATTTATTATTATGATGATGCATTATACTGATATCCCTTTTTAGTTTCTGGTGTACTGGAGTGGCTGAAGGAAAGTACCTGAAACTGTTGAGCTGCGTTCCAATAGCTTTTATTCTTGAAGACACTTGTATAAAGATATAGCTTTTACAATGTGACTGTGTGATTGTGAAAACCTTACGTCTGATGCTTCTTTCTTATTTATTATTATTATTATTTTTTTGCATGGGCAGGCACTGGGAATCGAACCCGGGTCTCTGGTATGGCAGGCAAGAACTCTGCCTGCTGAGCCACCGTGGCCTGCCCTGATGCTCCTTCTATCCAGGATATGGACAGATGTGTAAAAAAAATATGGATGATAAATAAATAAATAAATAATAGGGGCGATAAAGGATAAGACAATTTGGGTAGATTGAAATACTAATGATCAAAGAGAGGGAGAGGTAAGGGGTATGGGATATGAGTTTTTTCTTTTTTATTTCTTTTTCTGGAGTGATGCAAATATTCTAAAAATGATCATGGTGATGAATACAAGACTATATGATGATATTGTGAGCCACTGATTGTACACCACGTATGGACTATATGTGTGTGAAGATTTGTCAATAAAAATAATTTTTAAAAACCTAAAAAAAAATAGTAACAATACAGAGTTCCCAAACCTTTTGCCCAGCTTCCCTTAATGGTAGTATTTTATATAATCTTTCAAAACTAAGAAACTAACATTGGCACAATACTATTCACTAAACTAGCCTTTATTCAGATTTTTAGAAGTTTTTCAACAATGTCCTTTTTCTGTTTCAGGATTCAATCAGATACCAAATTGCATGTAGCATAATTCTTTTTTTTAATTAAAAAAACAAACAAACAAAAAAAACAAAATGGCCCATAAATATACAAAAAGATGTTCACATTTTTATTCATGAAAGAAGTACAAGTGAAAACAACGCGCTGCATTACACTGCACCTGTCAGATTGGCAAAGATATAAAAGGCTGATAATAGCCAGCGCTGGTGAAAATGTGGGGAAACAGGTAAGTCTGTGCTCTGCAGGGAGAGTAGAAGGCTGTAAACTTTCAGAGGCTTAACGGTAATCGTATAGATGAACAGTTTTAAATATGCATCTCCTTAGACTGCTTAATCTCTTTCTGTGAATTTATCCTAAGGAAATAACCGACAAGTGTGTAAAAATATATATACAAAGATATTCACTGTAGTATTGTTTCTAACAGCAAAGAAGATGAAAACAACCTAAATGTCCTTCGAGAAGGGATTGATTAAATAAATTACAGTATATCCATACAACATGCATTAGGCAGGTCTGGAGAAGGATCTATGTACTACATGGAAAGAGAAAAGGGATTATGATGTTATGTGTAAACAGCAGGTTGGTTACTGGGAGTCAAGGGTAGTTCAGTGGTAGAATTCTTGCCTGCCATGTGGGAGACCTAGGTTTGATGCCTGGCTTGTGCACTTTCCAAAACAAACGAGCAAACAAACAAAGAAAAAACAAACACAAAGATTCAAGAAATGTTTTCTAAATCGATGCAAATGTTCTAAGAAATGATGAATATGCAACTATGTGATGATATTAAGAATTACTGATTGTATATGTAGAATGGAATGATATCTTAATGTTTTTTCTTAATTTTTTAATTAATAAAAAACAAAACAAACAAACAAAAAAAAGATTCAAGAAATGGTACTGCAATAACAGGATATTCACATGGAAAAAGAATGGAATGTGATCCCCGCTATACAGCATACAAAAAATAAGCATGTTACTAAAAATTACATCTAGTACTACCCTAATGGTATAAATAACTTTATACACATGTGTATACTTATATGCATTAACATTCTGGAAGTTTATATATTATATTTAAAGCAGTACCCTTTTTCTAGAATTCAGGAGGTGTTTGCTTTTTACCTTATATAATTCTGTATAGTATTGCATTTTATTTCTAGCATATATTACTTTTGCAATAACAACAAATAAGGTACTTTAACTTTGATAAAGAAAATACCAATAAGACTGGATATAAAGGTTTTCAAAGCCAATGTCCTTCCAAGTGGTTTGGCACTTAATTGGGGAGAAACCTGTGCAGTGAAGATTTGGTAGCCGCATGGAAAAATGCTTAAATTATTACTTTACATGAAAACTGCAAGATATAAAATGAGATCAGCCAGATTAAAATAAAGCATACATAGAGAAAAAATAACTAGAAATATACCAAAATGCCAAGAGTGGATTTTTTTTATATTAGTGGATGAATCCCAACAAAATATTTCTTCCCTCAGCTTCAGTATTTTTGAAGTTTTACACAATGAATATTTTGTGACCTGAAAAGTTCTTCTAATTTTTTTCTCTTTTTCCAATTTAACAGCTTGGTAATACACTTGTGTTAATTATCTGTTGCTGCATGAACATATTATCCCCCAAACATTTATGAAACTCAGTTTCTGTTGTGTTCTAGTTTGCTAGCTGCCAGAATGCAATATACTGGAAATGGAATGGTTTTAAAAAGGGGAATTTCGTAAATTGCTAGTTTACAGTTCTAAGGCCGAGAAAATGTCCCAATTAAAGCAAGTCTATAAAAATGTCCAACTTAAGGCATCCAGGCAAAGATACCTTGATTCAAGAATGCCGATGGAGTTTCAGGGTTTCTCTCTCAAGTGGAAAGGCACATGGCGAACATGGTCAGAGTTTCTCTCTCATCTGTAAAGGCATGTGGCAAACACGGTGTCATCTGCTAGCTTACTCTCCTAGTTTCCTGTTTCATGAAGCTCTCCAGGAGGCATTTTCTTCTTCATTTCCAAAGGTCACTGGCTGGTGGACTCTCTGCTTCTCGTGGCTTTGTCGTTCTTTAGCTTTTTCCAAAGTGCTTCTTCTTTTAAAGGATTCCAGTAAAACCAATCAAGACCCACCTGGAATGGGTGGAGACACGTTTCCACCTAATCAGGTTTTACACCCACACTAATTGAGTCACATCTCCATGGAGATAAGATAATTAAAGTTTATAACATACAGTACTGAATTGGGATTAGAAGAAACGGCTGCCTTTACAAAATGGGATTAGGATTAAAACATGGCTTTTCTAGGGCACACATATCCTTTCAAACCAGCACAGTGGGTCAGGAATTAGGGAGCAGTTTAGCTGGGTAGTTCTGGCTCAGGGTCTCTGCAAAGGCTGCAGTGAAGACAATGGCCCTGGCTGCATCATGCAAGGCCTGACCAGGGCTGGAGGATCTGATTCCAAGATGGATCACTAGAATGTCTGGCCACGTGGGCCTCTTCACAGGGCTGCTCCAGTGTCCTCAGGTCATGGCAGCTGGCTTCCCATGGAGTGAACAATACGAAATAGAGAGCATGGCAGAAACCACAATGCCTGTATGTCCTAATCGCAGATCTCTCACACCAGCCCTTTTGCCACATTTTATTAGTTAGAATCATGTCTACTAAATACAGTTCACAATTACGGGGAGTGGGGGTGGTGTTTGGGCTCCTCCTTTTGAAGGGAGGCGTTTCAAAGAATTTGTGGACATGTTTTTAAACCTTTTGGATGATCTTCCTACAGTCAAACTTCCCTCTTATGGGTCTTCCCACAACACATGGACATCCCTTCGTCTTCCTAAAGCACAGCTCTGATCATGTCATCCTCCAGCTCAGATTATGTTCCCTGGCTGCCCACAGCCCAGAGAACTTAACAAGGGTTCTAAGGCCCACCTACCATTTGCCCTCTAGCTTCAGCTCCACATAAAGCCATCATGTTCCTCAAGTACACCCCATACTCACTGGTCTTAGGGCCTTTCCATGTCCCCCAAATCCTCAAGACTCCATCTCCATCACGTTTTCATCTCCCAGTCCCTACACTTGCTATTTCCTCTGCATGCAATGTACTTCCCCCAGATCTTGGCATGAATAGCTCCTTTTCATCATCAGGCCCCATCCTTAACATCCTCTCTGTTTCAGTCATTTGTTCTTCATCATCTTATTTTCTTCAGAGCTGGCACAACTATCAGAAACTACCTTATTAGTTTAGTTGTGTGTTTTTTCCTGTTGTTCCCAATTACTCCTTGAGAAAAGGGACATTGTGTTGGTCACTGCTGCAATCCCATAACCTCATTTTTTTTCATTTTTTTTTTTTAGTTTTCAATTTTTAAAAAAATATATAACAAACACAAACATTCTTAACATACAATCATTCCGTTCTACATATATAATCAGTAATTCACAATATCATCATATAGTTGCATATTCATCATCATGAATGATTCTTAGAACATTTGCATCAATTCAGAAAAAGTAATAATAAGAGAACAGAAAAAAATTGATACATACCATACCCCTTACCTCTCCCTTTCATTAGCATTTCAATCTACTAAATTTATTTTAACAGCATAACCCCACTTTCAAGCTTAATGTATGGCACCCAGCAGATGCTCAATAAATACTTGTTGAATTCAATGTACTCTCTTCCATGGAGGTGTCTTCAAAATGATCATGCACTGAATAAATGTCTGTTGAGAAGGAAAAAAAACCCAAAGTGAAGACCTCATCTCCATCAACTGAATTCCCATCCATGCTTTCTATCTCCAATGTGTCCTGGAGGCTGTTTTGGGGAAGGCAGCACATGCCTCATTCCCCCATAAGACAGGGGTTTGTGGAGGGCCCATACTCTGCACTTAACCATTTCTATCTCCCCAGTGTCTATTAAGGGTCTAAGAAACTGTAAGTATTAACGATTGTTGAATGGCTGGCTGGCTGGAGAAAAGGAGGAGATGGTGGAATAATGGATATATTTTTCCCTACTGAGAAGAGGAACACCCTAGTCCAAAACAGACAATCTGACAGTAAGGTTAGGGAATAAGCAGATACGCTGGAATCCGTATGATAGTGATAGTAAAAATAACAGCAACAGCAGTAGCAGCTCAGGGCCAGAGTAAGACCTTTGAGAGGCCCTAAGCAATGAAAAGATGATGTGCCCCTTATATGACACATAAAATAAAATGGATACTAAATAGGAAAAGTGTAAAATTATTAGATAATTCAATAAGGCTTGTATTTTCCCCTATGATCACTACTTTACTCTCTTTTTGAAATGTCAAATCTATCTCCACACTACCAAATTTTTTTCTCATTATGTTGGTGTCATTCTGTTGCTGGTGCCCTCTTTTTTGGTACGTACTGGGAAATCTAATCTCGGATAACTAGTCTCGAATTGATCGTTTATTAGGTGTCAGCGATACGTGTACATCCACTCTCCTGTTTAATTCGTAAAACAACCACACAAGAGAGACGACTACACTATCCCCATTTTAAGGATAAAAGAGCCAACGGGATATGAATACAGGAAACCTAACTCCATCAGGAAGTGAACCGCCATGCTCTCCGGTCTCCCTGGCTACAGCGAGGAAAGCTCGAACTGGGGGATCTCCAGATTTCAACATGAATAAATCAGCGGAGGAGCCATATGGGGAGAAAGGGCCTTTTCCTTCTTCCAGGCGCCCTGTGCCTTTAAGAGTAACCCCTCCAGTCAGGGATGCTCCAATTACGGTCCCGGGCCCCCAGAGCAGCATCCCGCCCCCTGCAGCCCCAGAGCCGCACCTCGGCCCTTCCCCCTGTCCTAAACCCTTCAGCTCCGCCGTCAGCCCTCGCCTGCCGGCAGGGGTTGGGCCCTGCGGTGGAGGCACGCACCTCCCGCCCAGGACCGTGCCCCGGAGGAACGAGACCTTAGGGACCACAATCCCGACCCCTCCCGCCTCCTGATCCCGAGAGGCGGGGCCCCAGCGCCCCCTCCTATCGCTCGGGCCCGCGACGCCGTGAAGGTGACCTCCCCCGGTGGCGGCATAAGATCGGCGGTGGCTAAGCGGGCTCACACGTGGGGAGCGGGTGGCGCGTGCCCCTCCCCGCCACGCGCCTACACCCTGGCCACGCCCCCCTGCTGACTCCGCCCCCGTGTCCGCGCAAGCTTCCCCCAGACTCTGGAGCGGGCAGCGCGCCCCTGTCAGTCCCCAGACCAGCAGCCGGGTGGGGTGGGGCCTGGGAATGGGACACCCACGCATCGCCCAATCTCAGGCTTGGAAGGCCGTCCAGCTCAAAGATCCTCTCCTGTAGGCGGAAGGCGAGGTGCCCCCGACCCCTTCGCCGCCGAGTTAGGGAGAGAGGGTTGGGACCTCGAACCAAGGATTCGAACCTCGAAGCAAGATTCGAATCCAGCTCTGCGTGGTCGGTGTTCCAAATCTGGAGAGTGGACGTCACATTCCCTTCTTAGAATTCTTGTGGCGCCTTAAGCGAAATTTAAACAAAAAATAGGAGAAGGATTTGTTTTTGAAGAAGCATTTGTTGAACCCATATGTGGCAGATCCGGTGTTGTACTAGGCAGAGACTAAATCTGTCCCCTTAAGGAGCTTGTCGAAACTGTATTGTGAACCTTAGTTGTACCCTCCTCCAATTTTGCTCTGGGACGGGCCGAAAAGATGCCCCTGAAAGGGAAAGGGACAGAGGTCCTACCTGCCGGCAGGTGTCACTGAATACGCTAAAATTTCAAAGGCAGCGCGGGACGGGAACAACCTTTGAGAGCCAGATGGGAAGCACGCGCGGCGCCCCCACCCTCCCTCCAGCCCCCAGCCTAAGAAAAGAAACCGACCTCACCCGTCTCCCCCAATCCCAGCCGCGAGACCGCCCAACCCGCAGTCTGAGCCCGCCCCGCCCCGGCGGCCAGCGATTGGGAGATGCAAATACCGGGTTATCTGCCCAGCAACGGGTGACGCGCAGCCCGAGAGCGAGGCGTGGCCCGGCCGCAGCCCAAGCGGGCACCTCGGTGTTTACACGGGGCGGCCCCGTGCGCGCCGCAGCGGCCCGCAGACGGCGAGGGGGGAGGGGGTGGCGCGCGCGCCGGCGGGGCCGCGCGGGGAGAAAGACACTGGAAGGCGGTGGCGGCTGGGCGGGGAGCGGCGCGCGCGGGCCGCGGCGGTGCAGGCGGCCGCAAGGAGAGCCCGCGGGGGCCCAGGGCTCGGGGGGCGTGATTCCTCGGCTCCCGCTAAACAATGTGTGGGGTGCGGCAGGGCGCAAGTTGCCGGAGGCGGCGGGGGCGTGCCGAGCCCGCCTGAGACCTCGCCGCTGACCTTCTCCCCCCGTCGTCCGTTGGGACCGAGCGCCCAGCTTCTCGCTCCCCAGCTCGCGGGGGCCGGGCCGAGCCGCGGGGCGGGGCCGCCCCTCCGTCGCCGCTGCCTCCTCCCCCACCCCCAGCCGCGGAGGATGCGGACGGTCCCCGGCGGCGTCTAGCGGCCCCGGGCCCAGGCGCGATGGTGCAGCAGCGGGGCGCGCGGGCCAAGCGGGATGGCGGGCCGCCGCCCCCGGGGCCCGGGACGGCCGAGGAGGGGGCGCGCGAGCCCGGCTGGTGCAAGACCCCGAGCGGGCACATCAAGAGACCGATGAATGCATTCATGGTGTGGTCGCAACACGAACGGCGAAAGATCATGGACCAATGGCCCGACATGCACAACGCGGAGATCTCCAAGCGCCTGGGCCGCCGCTGGCAGCTGCTGCAGGACTCGGAGAAGATCCCGTTCGTGCGGGAGGCGGAGCGGCTGCGCCTTAAGCACATGGCGGATTACCCAGACTACAAGTACCGGCCGCGCAAAAAGAGCAAGGGGGCGCCCGCCAAGGCGCGGCCCCGCCCCCCCGGCGGCGGTGGCGGCAGCCGGCTCAAGCCCGGGCCGCAGCTGCCCAGCCGCGGAGGCCGCCGAGCGGCGGGAGGGCCTTTGGGGGGCAGCGCGGCGGCGCCCGAGGACGAGGAGGAGGACGACGAGGAGGAGCTGCTGGAGGTGCGCCTGGTGGAGACCCCCGGGCGGGAGCTGTGGAGAATGGTCCCGGCGGGGCGGGCTGCCCGGGGATCGGCGGAGCGCGCCCAGGGACCATCGGGCGAGGGGGCGGCAGCCACTGCCGCCTCCCCAACACCGTCGGAGGACGAGGAGCCGGAGGAAGAGGAGGAGGCGGTGGCGGCAGAGGAAGGCGAAGAGGAGACGGTGGCGTCGGGGGAGGAGCCGCTGGGCTTTCTGTCCAGGCTGCCCCCTGGCCCCACCGGCCTGGACTGCAGCGCCCTGGACCGCGACCCAGACCTGCCGCCCGCCTCGGGTACGTCGCACTTCGAGTTCCCGGACTATTGCACCCCTGAGGTTACCGAGATGATTGCGGGGGACTGGCGCCCGTCTAGCATCGCCGACCTGGTTTTCACCTACTGAGCCCACCGTCAGCGGGGCGCGCACGCCCCCAAACCAGCTGTTTACATACAGGAATCAGGTATTGGGGCCCCTCGGAGGCCGAGGCTGGCACCCCATCTCCCGCGCAGCCTCCCCCCTCCTAGACGTGCCCTTCCCCCTTCAGATCCAGACATGCCCCACCCCCGCAGACACACCCCAAGGCAACCCAACCCCCACTCCTTCTCTGACATCCTGGCCCCTCCCACCTGGCCCCCTCCCGCGCAGCCACCAGCAGCCAGCCCCCCTCCGAAACACCTCCCTTTCTCTCCTAGGGACCTGCACCCCTCCCCCACTTTGCACACGCCCCTCCTCTTGGCCGGAGGGCACGCCCCGTCCCTTGCTCCAAAATCCCTCCGCCTTCGCTCAGCCCACCCCCACTTTCGGTTAGGTGGGCTCTCCGTTTGGGCGGTACCGCGCGCTCCTCCGAGGCCCAGCCCCTCCCACGGGAGGGGGAGGGGCGCGCTCCCTTTACCCCTGGTGCGCTCGGTCCCGCCCCCCTCTCGCGCATGCTTAATGCTTCTTGGGAGGAGGGGGGTGGTCCCAGCCGAGCCGCACGCCTCCGCTGGCTGTGTCGGGGAAGAAGGGCAGCGGGTGGAGAGCGATCCTGAGAAATCCTGTGATGCGGGAACCCTCGGCTTCCTCTCAACCCGACTGGGCGTCACTGCCTTAATGGGAGGAGCACTCTCAGGGGGAGAAAGAGACTAGTTGGCCCAGAAGGATAGGCTTGGAGCCTGGAGCTCTCCCCACTGGCGTGGCCCCTTGTATCTTACGGGGTCGCCCACACCCATTCACGCGCACACCCCTCCCCGGACTGCGTGATTGCCCTCACAGCTTATTTTGGTCCCCAGAAATGTGTCCTTACCCCACCTGGGAGTTGGGGGTAGAGTCTTTCTTTGGAACTCCGCCGAGAGGGGAAGGGGACTGCTCAAGAAAACGCAGAACCAAAACACCCACCAGTCCGGGGACAGGGTTCCCTTTGCGCCTTCCCCCTACCCCCACCCCGGGAAACGCCCTATCACCTCAGGGCATTCTTCCAGCCAGGGTCCCTGCCAAAGCCCTCTCTCCCCCGACTCCCTCCTATCACTCAACTCCGCCTCGATACCCACAGCCACAGCATTCATTGGGACAAACGGGCACGTTGGTGCCAGGGGACTGAGGCACGGTACCTGTTGGGGTAGCCTGAAGACCCCTGCTTATAAACAGACAGCT
>PVIY010050867.1:0-15967 GCA_004026745.1 Myrmecophaga tridactyla
GAGGTGGCCCCCAACAGACCCATCTCTCACCCTGGTCTCTCCAGCGCCTGCCCTCTGCCCTGCTCCCATAGAACCGCCTCCTGTGCCTGCCTCTGACCCTCGTGAGGCCCGACCAGCCCACCATGGCCTACCCGAGGCCCAGGCGCCGGGGACCCCCGCCCCTACTCTGGCCCCGGCCCTGTCCACACATGCAAGGCTGCCCCGAGAGCTGGGCTCAGGCACCACGGGTGCCAGGGCTGACTCGGAGTTCAGATGTGTCCTCCATGGCTTTCTAGCTGGGTGACTGAGGCCTCTTCCCCTGGCCCAGTATGGGTCCTCTGCTCTAGAATAGGGGTCCCACTGGCCGCTCCCACTTAGGGGTGCCCTGACCAAGCATTTTGTGTGGAGCCCAGCCAAGCGCCTGGCGTGGGGGGGTCCACGTGGGCCCTCTTTCCTGGCCTGGCTGGGTCCTGCAGCTCCTGGCTGACTCAGGTTGGGAGCTGCCTGCCCCACTCCCCTCACTGGCCCCACAGCTCCACCTCAGGCTGAGGTCCGCAGGGTCAGGGGGTCCAGCCCCTTCACTCACCATCTGGGCAGGGCAGGCCAGGAGGCCAGTGGCACAGCCCCCACCCCTCCCCCGCCTGCAGAGAGTGCTCATAGGCAGTTGCACACCCCCAGGCAGGGCACTCCCTGGCTGCCTTAGGGGCTGCTGACCAGGGAGCAGACCAGGCCTTGTGGCCGCCGCAGAGCAGCACCTGTGCAGGTGAGGCCTGGAGGCGGCAGGGCTGGACCCGTGGAGAGCCAGCTGGTTCCTTTGGGTGGCGGGGCGTACAGCCCACCCGCTGGCTCGTCCCGAGGTGGACGCCAGACCCATGGAAGGCAGACGCAGGTGTCGGCAGGCCGGGGAGGTCTCCGGGGCACCAGGAATTCCACCCCTCCTGGAGGTGTTTTATCCACATCCTTTAAGATGGACTCGGCCTGTGCCGAAAGTCGGCCAGGGCTGGGGCAGGGGCTGGGCTGGGAGGGGAGGACCTTGGGGAGGGGCTGGCGCCTGTCCAGAGGCAAAGGCTTGGAGCACAGAGGTTTGGGGAGTTGGGGGGTCCCAAGGGAACTCAGGGCTCAGGCATGGTCAGAGAAAGGAAGGGGTTCCCAGAATGGCAGAGCAGGGAGAGCAGTTGAAGAGGACAGGTTCAGAGGAAAGGGGGCTTCTCAGAGGAAGCGGTTCAGAGCCCAGGACGCAGCGTCAGAAGGGCCGGCGCTTGCAGAGAGGGTGAGGTAGTGGAGCTGAGGGTCACCCCTCAACCAAGCTGGAGCTCGGAGTGGGGAGATCGATGTGGAAGAGCAGCTGGCAGAGGGGCCGGATGGTGAGGTCGGGGGACTCGGAGGGGTGGGGCTCCACGGGCACGCACGTGGGGCGCCAAGTGGGATGTGAGCGTGGAGGGTGGTGGTAGCCGGAAGCGAATGGCGAGGGCCAAGGTGGGGTGGGAAGGGGAGCCATGGGCCGGCCGAGGTCCCTGGACACAAGGGCCATTGGTGGCTGCAGCCTTAGGGAGAGATGGGTCTTGAAGAGGGTCTCCTGCAGCTGGGCAGCCACCCGAGGATGCTTTGGGGCAGGTTAGGGGTGCACCATGAGGGCAGACCCTGAAAGAGGCCCTAGGCCCGGCTCAGTGTGGGGGGTGATGGGGCAGAGTGGGGTGCACTGGCACAGCGATTACAGGCAGGGCTGGGGCACAGATGGAGGGGAGTGGGGATACTGGGGGGGCACCCACTGCTCAGATGGACTGTGATTGGGGGGCTGGGGGCTGGGAGAGGCCAGGATGAAGTATGGGGAGGGGCCTCGGCACAGATAGGTACAGGGCATGAGGGCAGAAAGGGCTCCAAGTGGGGACCCTCTAGGAGCTAGGCTCAGAGATCCCGGGCCGGGGACCCGCCCCAGAGAGGTGGTAAATAGAGTCTGTCAGGGGCGTGGGACCACGGGTTCCACGCGGCAGCCGCGGGAAGGGGCTGAGCCAGGCAGGTCCTTTCAGCCGGGAGCAGGGCAGCCCGCGAGGGGATGCGGTGGGAGGGGCAGGGAGCTCCCCAGGGCGGGTTCAAGGTCCGGGGACATGGGGCTCGACCCGTCGGGCCCGGCCTCCCGAGGGTCTGGCTTCCGGCCCGGTCGCCGCCGCCCCCACCCTCCCGGCGCCGCGCGGCCGGCAGAGGAGGCGGGGATGTAGCTTCTGCCCGCCGCGGCCGGTGAGTCAGGCTCCCGGGGCGGCCGCGCGGCCCGGCCTGCTGCGGACCCAGGAGGCACGGAGCGAGGGAGGCGGCCTCGCGCCCCTCGCCCCTCCTCCAGGCTGCGCCGCCGGGACCCGATCGGCCGGACAGAGCGTGGCGGGCGGGACAGCCAAGGACGCGCGGGCCCAGGCGCAGTTGGTGAGAGCGCGTCTCCGCGCCGGCCGGTCGGCGCCGCAGACCCCCGGGGGTGCCGCGTCGCGAGCCGCTCGGGGAAGCGCTGATTTCGCCGAGGGTCGTTGTGTGGGCGTGCAGGGCGCGGGGTGGGTGGCCGCGGGCCCCTCTTCGCTCCGGAGCCGGTGCGGGGCGCGCACTCGGAGCCCCGCAGCTGCGCTCATCCCCGAGCCATGGTCCCAGCCGGTGTCGCTGTGGTGTCACCGCGGGAGCGGCTCACCGGACGGTGTCTTAGCGCGCGCGCGGGGCGTGTGGGGTCGCGGCTGGCGCTGGTGTTTGCGTGCGAGTGCCCCGGCGTGTCGGCGTGTGTCCACAGGCAGGTGCTTGAGGGAGTTGGGCCCCATTTGCCCACCAGCGACCTGAGGCTGTGCTGGCCCGCCCCTGTGTGCCCGCGGGGGTGCCGGGGTGCTAGAGGCTCTCCTAAGGCAACAGGGCTGGCCAGCAGTTATTGGGTGTGTGCACGTGTGGGGTGCTGTGTGTGTGTTTGTGGGTGCGTGCTTGTGCGCAGATGGCAAAGTGGCGAAAGCCCCCGGTGTTTCTGTCAAGGCTGCTGCAGAGGGCTCCAGTGCCAGCAGCCGCGGACGCAGGGGTGTGTGGGGGAGGCAGGTGGCAGGCTGGCAGCCGGCCTCCCGCCCGCCGGGGATTTCCATCTCCTGCTGGGTGGCTGATGGGGCTGGAGCGGAGATGCCGCAGGGCGCAGCGGTGGGTGCGGCCGCACGCGCAGGGCCGACCCTGGGCTTACTCTCGCCTTCCCTCCAGGCCCAGGGCCCCAGCCCTTGCCCAGCCCCTCTGGGAGCCGCGGCCAGCACCACGGACGGCGCCCAGGAAGCCCGGGTCCCCCTGGACGGGGCCTTCTGGATTCCCAGGCCCCCGGCCGGGTCGCCCAAGGGCTGCCTGGCCTGTGTGTCCAAACCGCCCGCCCTGCAGGCGCCCGTGGTCCCCGCCCCGGAGCCGTCGGCCTCGCCCCCCATGGCTCCCACCCTGTTCCCCGTGGAGGCCAAGGGCAGCAAGGCAGACAGCGGGCGGGCGGCGGGCGCTCCCCCGGCCTGCAAGCACCCATCCGAGAAGAAGGCGATGGCAAACCCCACGGCGGTGGTGGAGATTCACCCGGACACCAACGAGGTGAACGACTACTACCTGTGGTCCATTTTCAACTTCGTCTACCTCAACTTCTGCTGCCTGGGCTTCATTGCCCTGGCCTACTCCCTCAAGGTGAGAGCCCGCGGCACGGGCCACGCCCAGGGGCTGGAGACGGGGACCTCCCTGCCCGCACGACCGAGGCACGGGACGTGGGCTGGCTGAGCTGGCCACGGGCAGCGGGTGCAGGCAGGGCTCGGAGCCGCGGGGGCTCCCTGCAAAGCTGCGGAGCCCGAGGGAGGGGCACGAGACAGGGTCTCCGGGAGGAGGCCATGGGCGCTAGCCCTGGGCGCAGCGGCCCCGGGAGTCGTGCCGGAATCCTCCCCTCGTCAAGGAGGAGGCGAGCAGTGAAGGCAGGGACCGCTGGGGACCCTCATCCAAGCCCGTCGTTTGGGGACCCAATGCAGGCACTTATCCAAACCCAGCTGGTCATTTAGGGGGAGGCGCAGCCAGACAGCAACCCCTGCCTTTCTCTCCCACATGGTGTCTAGACAATCCATCCCGGTGGAACAGGGAAGCCCAGGGGCAGGGAGGGTAGTCCTGCCCCATACACGCCCTCTGCCCCCGTACCCTGAGTGGGGCTGGCTGGGGACAAGGCAGGGGCCACACAGGCACAGCCCCATCCCCCAAAGGCAAAGCACAGAGAGAGGGCCCAGGATCGCAGGAGTGAGCGGGGCTGGACTCGCCTGGAGGGGTGGGAGCTCCCTGGGGAGATGGGCGAGCATAGAATGGCCCTGCTCTGGCACCCCCGCCCCTCCCTGCCACTCTGGCGTACATTTAACCATGTCATCGCTTTTCCCCCAAGGCTAGACTTGAGTGTCCGAGGCTGGATGCGTTTCACTGATTTCAGCTGCCCGATGAGGTGGGGCGGCGGGTGGAGACAGCGAGGCTGCCAGGAGAGAAGGGCCTGGGGCAGGAGGCCACCTGGGAGGAAGGAAGGTCCCAGCAAGCTCAGCCCCTGACGCATCCTTGAGCACTGACCTCACCCCCAACACCAGCGTCGTATGTCCCGGCCACCTGGCTCCCCTTCCTGACTCATCACCATCACCTGCATTTCACGCCATCTTCAGGTCTAGCCCTGAGCTCCACCCGGGTGTCGGTGTGCTGGGGGGCCTGCAAAAGGGAGGGGCCCCTGGGAACTGGGGGGCAAAAGCCCTAGGCGCAGCCTGCAGCTTGGGCCCCGCCGGGCTGGAGCTGGGGTGAGGGCACTGTTGCTGGGCAGCCGAGGCCGCAGCTGCCACCCCTGGTGCCTCCTGCCGGCTCCTGCCAGCGGCCTGTGGAAGCCCATTCCCTCCCCCCTTGGCTCGGGCTGGGGCAGGCCGGCTGGCACGGGGCAGGCCCATCTGGCTGGCAGTGGCCTGGCGGGCGGACATGTAGGTAGGTCACAGATTCCCGAAGGGCTCAGGCTTTGTGCCGGGGTGGGTGAGTGGGCACGAGGCTGGAGCTTCTGAGGAGAAGAGAGGCCACGAGGCTTCCCATTGGGGTGGGCCCTCCTGAGCCCTTCTTGGGGGGCAGTGAGGGTGAAATGGTTTAGGGGCTTACCCGAGATCTCAGGGCCAAGGGAACCTGCCTCCATCCTGGGCAGAGGAGAGGAGAGAGCTGGCCTGGGAATTCGTCCATCTGCCCCCCGGGCTGCATGTCCCCTGGCTGGCTTTGCCCTGCACCATTTGCAGCCAGCTGTGGGCACCTCCAAGGGCATCGGACTGACGTGGGGTCAGTCGGCCTTGGCTAAACTCCCAGCTTGGCCTCTAAAGAGCAGCTCACTCTTGGCAAGCCACCTTGCCTCACTGAGCCTCTGTTCCCTAATCTGTCCATAAAACAAATCGAAACCAAACAACATTCGAGTCGGCACCTGTGACAGAGGGCACAGGCTGCAGCGAGTGGACGTGAAATCAGCAGTGGAACCCCCTCCACGGAACACCCCCAGGGCTGCGTCCAGCCAGGCTCTGGGTCTGGAATGCAGAGGTCAAAGCCCCGCTTTGCTCAGCTGGCGCCGGGAAGACAGATACAAAAAGTCAGTTCTCTCCATTTACCCGGTTGACACAGGCTGCTACCCGAGCATTTCGTCCCCTGCCTAATAACGTCCTCTGGCTCTCTGGATTGGTGGGTGGAGTCCAAATGCCCTATCTTGACATTCAGGGCCCCTTGGCGAATATTTGCAGCCCTTTTGCCTGGCCTCACCCAATACCCCTGTACCCCCATTCCCTGAATGCGCTCTGCCACTCTGCCCACCTTGTTTGCTTGAGCTGCTCCCTCCATCTGGAGCGTTCTAAGATCTGGTCTCTCTGCGAAGCTTCTGTGAACTCCTCAGGCTGAGGTCCCACTCTTCACCAGGGACACCCCTGCATGGGAAACATCTTCCTGTTCCAGTTATATCTGCCCACCCACCAAACATGTCCCTTTGGGGCTGGATATGCCATCTGTGCCCAAAGATGGGCAAAGCTGACCAAAGCAGGGTTCCCTCAAAGACACAGTGTTTCCGAAAAGGAATACTTACTTCCCAGTTTGGGTGAAGTTGGAGGCAATGTGGGGGACTTCCTGGAGGAGGCAGCATCTCAGTGGGCCTTGAAGGGTGGGTGTTCCAGATGGAGAAAATAGCATAAACATAGTTATGAAGGTGGGATAGTTTGGGGGGAACCACAAGATCTCTATCCTCTGCGGGGAGCCGTGGTGAGTGTTTTGGATTTAATCCTAAAGATGGCACAGAAAGGAAAGATGTGATCAGAACTATAGACTCTGTAGCCAATGTGGAGGAAGGGAGCAAGAGAAGACTTGAAGCAGAGAGGGCTTAGGGTTCCAAGTGCTGGTCCAAGTAGGAGAGTCTGTGGCTTGAATGACGGCAGAGATGGTGGGCAGGAGAGGAGGAGCGGATATGCCAGCTTATGGCACTGCTGCCACCTGAACCCAGGAGGCTGTGAGAAGACAGTGACAGGGATGTGAGAATATTAGTAGGCAGGACACTGTGACAGTTTTTTGTATATACATATATTTACTTACTCCCTCCCTTCTGAGTATCAGTGGCATCCATCGTCCATCCACCCATCCACCTATCCGTTCATCCATCTATACATCTACCCACCCACCAATTCACTCATCTTCCCACCCACCCAACCATCCTCCCACCCTCCCACCCATCCATCCAAACATCCACCCACCCTCCCACCCATCCATCCATCCCTCTACCCACACATCCATCCTTCCACCCATTCATCTACCTATCCATCCATCCACCCATCCCTCCATCCCTCCATCCATCCATCCATCCTCTGTCACTGTCATTCAAATAGCCACCCAGTCCTCCATTCATCCATGCTTTCTTATGCGTTTTCCCTTGTGCTCCCTCCCTTTCCCCTTCTCCCCATCCCACCTCCAGCTTACTCAAACTTTAATCCATTCAACTATTTATCTAACCCCACTTTCCCACTGCCTTCTCCCACTTTGCTTACCAACCCCAGCTGTCAGTATGCTTAATCATCTATCCGTCCTCTGGCCCAGATGTCAATATGTCCTCTTGTCCATCAAACCATCCTTCTTACCACTACTCCTCTAGCTGAACCACACTCATCCATTCTTCATGTACCTTCCCAGTCATCTTGACTCATTTTACTCTTTCTTCCCTCAATTCATCCCATCCACCCATATAATATATCCACTATCATTTTTAATTCTTTCCTCCCTTCCAAATATCAGTCAACTTCATTTGTCCATTTATACAGCTATTCATAATCCATTTGTCCTAACATTCTCGCCTTCCCTTCCGTTCTTGATTTTCCCCCCTTCTTTCTACCACACATGCTAAATTAATAAAATTTCCTATTCATCCTTCCTTCCATCCTTCTATCTATTCAACCATGGATTTCATTCATCTGTTCACCTCCCCATCCACACACCCATTCATTCATTATGAATCCACCCATACATTCATTTCTCTTTCCACTGATCTGCTCATTTTCCTTCCCTTCTTTTCTTCCTCCTGATACCCTTGCTTCAATTCATCCCTTCATCCCATCCATCAGCATACCAAATCATCCACCCATACCACATTTCCATTCATCTTTCCATCCTTCCACCTTCTCTTCTTCCCATTTTCCCTTCCTTCAGTTATTTCCACTCCAATGATCCATCCATCTCATCACCCACCTACCATCTATTTTTCCATTCTATCCTCCCTCTCATCTTCTACCCATTTCTCCCGCTCTGTATCTCACGTAGTCATGTGCTCAATTGTTCACAGTGGCTCAGGTTTGAGTCCTGGCCCACCACTTGCTATCTGTGGGAATTTAAGCAAGTAACTGCATCTATTTGCATTTCAGTAAAAATGGGGGAGCACCTACGCAAAGTGGTGAGAAGATCAAGTTAATAAATGGAATGCTGTTAGCATGGTACCTTACCTGTAGTCGTTTCTTTTATTACTTATTGTTATTATCATTCCATACATCCATTGTCCTTCTCCATTTCTCCTGCTATCACTTCTACCTATTCACCTCCCCATCCATGATTTTACCCAGTGACCCATCCAACCAATCCATGCATCCATCAGTTTTACTCAAGCATCCATCCTTTCCTCAGCTGTATGTCCCTCTAGCCATCTTCCTTCCTTTTATCTCATATTCCTTACCTTCTTGCCTTCCTTCTTTATTTTTACCTATTCAGGTTCCCCATCCATCAATTATCCATCCACATAGTGATGCAAATATATTGACATACCCCCTCTTCTTCCAGGCTTCCCATTCCCATCTCATATTCCAACCATGTACCCAATTCCCTCCTCATCTATGCATCCATTATTCCTCACTCCATCACTTTTATTCTTAGATAGATCCTATTTATTAGTTCATCCATCTATCTCTCCATCCATCCATCCACCTTCCCACCCTTCCTTTTCCCCTTTTTTCTTTCCTCCTGCTCATTTGCCTTCCTCCTACACTGTAACCTCCTGTTAATTCCTCTGTCCACATAATGTCACTCTCTTCCTCCAGCTCTCGCCCCAGCTATTCACATTCTCCTTTATCCAGTTTCTCCACACACCCATCATGCATTTGTTTAATCTCCTCTTTTCTTCTAACCATCAATTCACCTTCCATCTATTTCCATATTCATTAGCCCTCTCCTCCCTCTTTCTCATCCTCCCTGTGCTACACATGTCAACCTCATACCCATTGACTGAATGTCCAGTTGATCACCTAAATTCACCCAAACTCCCCAGCATCGTTCCACTACTCATCCATTTATTACACAAGCAATTAAAAATTATCCAGTGCCTATTCAGTGTCAGTCAGCATAAAGTCTTTACCCATAAGGCGCTTACATTCTGATGGAAGAGTCAGACAATAATAAAATGGATAAAATGGATTGTTATGCATGCCTGGTGGTAATACCAGCTGTGAAGAACAAATAAACCATGGTCAAGGAGCTGGAGGGTGGGTACAGTTTTATATAAGGTACCCAAGAAGGGAAGCTCTGAGGAGGTGATGCTTGAGCGTAAGCTTGAATTGATTCATGCAGTAAATGAATCTGTGGAAAGGGTATTCTGGAAAGAGGGAGCAGGTATTGTAAAAGCCCTGAGGCAAAGCCAGGTTCCATGGCCAGTGTGGCTGGAAGGGGGATGGTCATAGCAGATGGGACCAGAGAGGAGCTGAGAGCCCAGGCTCTGTAGAGCTTGGAGACCAGGGTACAGATTTTGTCTTACCTTGAGTGAAATGGGAAACCACTGAGGAATTTTAAAGATAAACACGATGTGGCTTACTTTTAAAAGGTCTCTTGGAAATTGACTGTAAGGAAGCAGGGGGAGCTGGGAGACCAAATGGAAGTACGTTGCATTAATCACGGCTTGGACCAGGGTGATAGGAATGGAAGGCTGAAAATCTGGCTCTTTATGAATATACTTTGAAGGAAAGATCAACAGACTATCCTGATGGATTGGACAGAGGGTGGGGAAAACAGAAGATCCAAAGATTACCCCAAGGATTTCCATCTGATCAATGGAAGAATGAAGGTGCTGCTTAATAGATGAGGAAGACTCTAGGGGGAGAGGTTTGTGAGGAAAATATCTTCACACACCTTGTCTGTGCACCAATGTTTGCATGCATGCTTCCACTCTTTCAACTACAGACCCATCCATTTCTCTCTCCATGCATTCATCTCTTCATCTTTTCTTCTGCCATTTAACTTCCACTCTCTCAACCATCCTCATAACTATCCTTCCATCCACCAACTGAAGTCATATCTGTACTCCTTTAATCATCCATCTTTCTTTCTTCTTCCATTCCTTCCACTGTTTACCCACCAACTCATCCATTAGTTCACCGTCCATCCCTCAACTATCTAATCTCCTTCATTCTTTAGCTTCATCTATTTCCCTCATTTGTTCATAGTAATAATAGTAGTAATAACAGCAGTAATGACAAGTCAACAAATAATCACCACAGCACAACAGCAACTGTTTGTCACGCTCTTGACATATTCTAGGCACCATCCTTTAAGCACTTCACAGATTTAATTCAATATTTTATCTAATAATAACAAAACCCCTATCAAGTAGGTGCCATGAAAACCCTTGTTTTAGAAATAAGGAAACTGAGGCACAGAGATATAAAACAACTTCCTTGAGGTCACCTATAAAGTTTCTTTCCTGGCTTCTAATCACTATTATGCTTCCCCCATTCAACATGCATCCATCCATCCTCTCTTCCTCCCATCCTCTTTTTAAAAAAATGTTCAACAGAAATTTATTCAGCGCCTATTTGATGCCAGAGCACCTATATGTAATATTATAGATGCATGTGGGATGTAAGTAACATTTCACATTAAGAGAGAAAGGATGGCTTGTCCAGTAATGGTGTTTGGATAACAAGTTAACTAATTATTTTTAATCATGTACTTCTTCATTATTGCATTTAATAATAGGCAATATATTCAAAATTCAGGCAAGTTAAACTTTAATACATGAAGACATTTCAGTGCAAAGGATGTTGTTGTTGGGCCAGAATAAGAACTTTGAACAATGAAGTGTTTTGGTTTTTTTTAATGTTTTTTATTGTGAAATATAACATATATACAAAAAAAAAAAGCAATACTTTTCAAAGTACATTATTACAAGTAGTTACAGAACAGATTTCAAGGTTTGGTATGGGTTACCATTCCACATTTTCAGGTTTTTTCTTCTAGCTGTTCCAAAACGCTGGAGGCTAAAAGACGTAATGATTCAGCAGTCATACTCATTTTAAAATCCTGTCTTCTCTATTATCCTCCTTCTCTTTTGATCCTTCTCCCAGTGTATAGGGGTCTTTGGGCTATGTCCATTCTAATATTTTCATGTTGGAAAGGGATGTCAGCAATATAAGATAGGGGCTAGAACTAGCTGATGTTCTTGGAGAGGCTGGCCCCTCTGTATTTCAGGACTTATCCGGCCTAGGAACTCTCTGAAGATTGTAGATTTCAGGAAAGTAAACTTAGTATATGAAACTTTTGCAGAGTCTCAGTTCAAGCCTAGGTGTTCGTTAGAGTTGACAGGAGTGAGGTTAGTTGGGGTTTAGCAAACCATGGCAATGAGTACTGTGTAGCTGAAGCTTGCATAAGAGCAGCTTCCAGAATAGCCTCTCAACTCCATTTGAACTCTCTTAGCCACTGAAACTTTTATTTTATTATACTTCTTGTCCCCCTTTTAGTCTGGAAGGCATTGTCAGTCCCACAGTGCCAGAGCCAGGCTCATCCCTGGGAGTCATGTCCCACCTTATTAGGGAGGCTTCTACCCCTGAATGTCATGTCCCACATGGTGAGTGGGGGGGGAAGTAATACTTTTCTTTGCAGAGTTGAGCTTAGAGAGAGAGAGAGAGGCCACATCTGAGCAACCAAAGAGGCATCCTGGAAGCTGCTCTTAGGCATAGCTAGAGGCAGTCTTAGCTTCTCTGCTACAGAAACAAGTTTCATAAGGGAAAGCCTCAAAATCTAGGGTGTGACCTATTTTCTTGAGAGCCCCTGATCTCCTACCCCCTCCTCAATATATCTAATCTTTCATCCGTTAGAACTTCTATTTATCAGCCCCTCTTTTCTCTTTTCCTTCTTCCAATCACATATCCACCCACCCCACCATCTATCAAATAATCCATCTGACTATCCATCCATTTCCCATTCCTCCATTCTTCTTCCCCTTCATTTATTCATGCTTTCCATTCATTCCCCTCCAAACTGAGTTTCTCATTCATTTATATGTCATTTCTCTTCTTTCCTCTTTTCCTCCAACTATCTATTATATCCATCTATATAGCCAACCTTTGTGCCAGAATCAGCTCATCTATCAACCCATCTATCCTGCCTCTCCCCTTTTCTTTCATGCCTTCACCAAACCGTCCATCCAATCGTTGTGCACACTCATAAAATAGCTGTCCATCCATCTGTCCATCAATCCATGCATCTACATATCTGCCTGCCACTTCCCTTCCTCTCTCTACTGCCTCACCCTACCATCCAGTCATTAGTCTGTCTACTCACCTTCCCACCTTCTGTTTCTTCTCTGTCCACCCAACATCATGTGTCCACCTCCCCACACATCCATTTACTCTATTCCCCCCACTTTCTGCCTGCTTCACTCACCCACTCTCACTCCACTTCCTTTGGCTTTCCTTCTACTTCTCTGCTCACCATTCTCGGACTCTTTTGCTGGTTGCTTCTCATTCCCCTCATCTTTTCACAATGGGGATTCCAAGACTCTGTCCTTGGTCCTCTCCTTTTCTTTGTCCATATCCACTCCTTCGCTGAGCTCATCCAGCCTCATGGCTTTAAATATCATCTTTTGTGCTGATGTCTCTTGAATATGTGTCTCTGGTGTAGACGTCTTCCCTGAACTTCAGACTCATATGAACCAACTGCCTACTTTCAAAACTTCTAGTTCTGTATCTAAAGACATTTCCAACGTAACGTATCAGTAATTGAACTGCTGACCTACCCCCAAATCTGCTCTTCCCTCAGTCTTCTCCAACTCCCTTCTTTCAGCTGGTTAAACCAAAAAGCCTTGACATCTCCTCTTTTTCTCACACCCCACATCTTATCTCAGCAAATACCTTCAGCTCTACCTTCAAAATACATCCAGAAAATGATCAGATCTTTCCACCTTCACCATTACCACTTTGGTTCAAACCACCCTGGTCCCTCACCTGGACTATTAGTAAATTAGCCTCTTCTTTGCTCTTGCCCAGCCTCTGCTTTTACCCCTTTCAATCTATTCTTGACCCAGCAGCCGGAACAACCATGCTGATTGTGTCAGATCATGTCATTATTTTGTTGTTGCTCAAAATCAAGCCTCCAAAGGCCTCCAAAGCCCTGCCCCTTGACCTGAAGTCCTACCCCTTTCCCCTCAGCACTGGTCTCACCAGGTAGCCACCTCGATACCCCCCAGCACGCCAGGCGCCTCCCCCCTCGAAACTGGTACTCTACTCGACATGCTTTCCCCACAGATAAGCTAGACTCCATATGTCACATTTTTGCAGTGTTTTCTCAACCAGCGTCCACTCAACCACATCCTCCCTGGATACTCTAGCTAAAATTGCACCTCCCATATGGCACCACCTCCCACTTTGTCTGCACTGTCCACTTAGCACATTAAACATAGTAGGTCTGATACTTATTTATCATGTCTGTTGTCTGTATCTTCTCCATAGAACATAAGGTCCATGAGGACAGGGAATTTGCTTTGTTCACTGCTATTTATCCAGCAGCCAGAGAATCAACCACACTGAGCACTGAATAAATGCTGGTTGATTGACTGAATGAGTACTGGACATATCTATATATCTACCACCTGTTTGTCCACATTATAACTTTTCCATCCAGTCAGAAACCTCCTCTGCATTTATCTGCCTGTTACCCATTGAGCATACACTGATGTATCACCTGTGGACCTGGGCCCCATCCTGCACTCATTCATAACCATTGTGTTGCTTGTTCTGTGCATGCAGTATGCGCTCCCGTGCCCACCCCAACTCCCTCCACCTCCGCGTCCATCCCGCCATGCCTTAGTCCTCTCCTCACTTCTCTCCCACTACGCCGTTGTTTTAAATCCACCAACCCATTGCTCTACCCCAAACCCTCCAAGGTAGGGACTGTTGTTGTCTCCATGGTCTCTGTGAGAGAACTGAGGCTCAGAAAGGTGAGTCAACACCTCCAAGATTGCACAGGCGGTGGCTGGCACAGCTGGGCTTCAAATCCAGGCAGTGTGTCTCCAGTTCTGCTCTTAACCATTGTGCTATTCTGTGTAGGAATTAGAACCGGAAGAAAGAATGAGCTGCTATTAAATAGACGTCCTTTATTATGTAGACATTTGGGTGAATCATTACTAGGATGGTGTGCCTATTTGAAGCTATTATGTCCCCCAGAAAAGCCATGCTTTAATTCTGATCCAGTCTTGTAGGAGCAGCAATTTTTTTTAATCCTGATTCAAAATTGTAGGGTCTTGATTAGTTTACTGGAGTCCTTTAAAAAAGGAAACATTTTGGAGAGAGCTCGGAGCAGAGCTGATGTAGACATTTACAGACTGAGACAGAAATAGTCTGGGTGCTAAGTAAGGACTCACAGAAATAGCCAAAACCCGAAGAGTAGAAATCTCCAGCCCCAGCAGATGCTAAGCTAAGAGACAAAACCCAGAGTTGTGTCCCAGAGCAGCTAGGTGAAGCCCCCCAGAAGCTTAGAGAGGAAACCACTGGCATCAGAAGTTGGAAGCAACAGAACCGGGAACAAGGAGCAGCAGCAGGCGCCAGCCACGTGCCTTCCCAGCTGACAGAGGTGGTCCAGACCTATGGGCCTTTCTTGAATGAAGGAACCTTTTCCTGGATGCCTTAGTTTGGACATTTTCTCAGCGCTACAACTGAAAACTTGTAACTTATTAAGTTTCCTTCTTAAAGGCCATTCCATTTCTGGTCTATTGTTTTCCCACAGATTAACAGACTAATACAGGGATTAAGCTGGGCACAAAGACAATTTGCAAAAGTCAATTGAGTTTCTATACGCCAGCCAAGTATCAGTTAGAAATTTAATTCGAAAATAGGTATCACAATATAACAATGACCAAAATAAGTACACGAACACTAAATCTAACAAAATACTTAAGGACTGTTTCTGGAGAAAATTATAATACCTACTTAATAAAGACATTAAATAGGACCTCAATAAGTAGGTGACACAGCATCTTCTTAGAAACGAAGATGAAATTCAATGAAGACGTCACTTCTCTCCAATTCCTTAGGATAAAAACTCCATGAGGACACAGAATTCCTTCCTCTCTCCTTCCCTCCATGATTCCCCCTCCCCATTTTTTCCCTCCTTGCACCTCCCCTTTTTGTTCATGTTTCCGTACTTCCATGTCACCCCATCCACCCCTGTCCCATCCCAGGCCATTCCATCCCACTTGCCCTCTATTCCGTTCCACCCGTTTCTTCCTTCTTCCAAAAAGGGCTATGCATCCATGACGCCATCTGCTTTCTTCTCTCTTCTTCCTTTGCCCTGTACCCTTCTGCCTTTTCCATCTGTCCCCCCACAGGACAACCCATTCATCCAAGCCTGCTCGCGTCTTTCCACCCCTCTCTGCTCCCAGCGCACTAATCGGTCGCCCATCTCTCCTCCTGCACCTCCATTCCTCCTCCTCTTCTTTCCCGTCCATCTGTCTGGCCCACCCACTGACTGTCGGTCAGTCCAGCCACGCACCAGCCACCTTCCTTCCTTCCGCCCCGCCGCTGCCTTTGTTCTGTTCAACCATCAGTCAATCTAGTACGAAGACGGCCTCCTTCCCTCCCTTCATCTCTCTCCACCCTCCTCTTCCCCCCCTGTAAATTTTGGCTTCTGCCATGCTTGCAGCACACCCAGATTTTGTTTGGATTTTGTGGGAGGGGAGAGGGTGAAGAAGAAGGAAATTCACCCTGGCATCCTCAGGGATGCTCCTCAAGGACTTCTCTCCACAACCCACGAAGCTTCATGATGGGTCCAGCTCTGTCTGTCTCCGAAAACGTCCTGTGCTCCAGTCCACTCTTTTCAGCTTAATCCTCCTTCCCAAAGACCACTGGGACTGCGCCTGCTCTGCGTACATGCAGGCCCGTTTCTCAGGGAACTGCAGTGAATTTTCAGTTAGGTGGGACCAAGCATAATTAGGACATATTTGTGCTGCCCTCCTCCAATAAAATAATTACCTCTAGAGCCAAGTTCTTCTTTTATGTTAAATCATTTCAGACTTAGAGAAGACTTGTAAAAAAAAATGACAAAGAATTCCTCTATGCCCTTCAGCCACAAAGTTACCATTTTACCAGATGCAACTTCTCTTTCTTCTATACACATTGTTTTAGGAGCTGTTTGACAGCAAGTTGCAGACTTGATATCCTTTGCCCCTAAACCCTCAGCACAGCTTTCCCCAGGCCAGCGC
>PVIY010050868.1:0-15965 GCA_004026745.1 Myrmecophaga tridactyla
AAAGAAAGATAGACGATAAAGATTGAGATGGTGTAATCTAGGAATGCCTAGAGTGTATAATGATAGTGACTAAATGTACAAATTTAAAAAATGTTTTTGCATGAGGAAGAACAAAAGAATGTCATTACTGCAGTGTGCTGAAAATAGATGGTAATTAATATTTTAAAATTTCAACTTATGTGTGAGACTAAAGCAAAAAATGTTTATTTGGTACAAATCTATACTTTGACTAGTGCATCTCCTAATATAACTTATATAGATAGTTGGTTGAACACCTTAAGTACATGGAACTTTGTATAGGACATGAGAGTTTGTTGGTTTGTCTAGGTGATGCCCTGATGAATCCCAGAGTGATTTGATCAGTGAGTGGAAAAGTATTTGCAAAGTCCCCTTCGGGGAATGGTGAGAACGGGGGAAAACTCAACTTCCCCAAGTTGAATTCCTGATAGTCTCACAAGCAGTGTGGACAACCAGAGCTATAGGCTGAGCCCCCCAGTCTTGGGGTTTGTTCATATGAAACTTAACCCCACAGGGGATAGGTCAAGCCTACTTAAAATTAGGCCTGAGAGTCACCCCCAGGAGAACTTCTTTTGTTGCTCAGATGTGGCCTCTCTCTCCAGCCAACACAACAAGCAAACTCACTGTCCTTCCCCTGCCTACGTGGGACATGACTCCCAGGGGTGTGGATCTGCCTGGCAATATGGGACACAAATCCAAGAATGAGCTGAGATTCAGCATCAAGGGATTGAGAAAAATTCTAGAATGAGCTGAGACCCAGCATCAAGGGATTGAGAAAACCTTCTGGACCAAAAGGGGGAAGAGTGAAATGAGACAAAGTGCCAATGGCTGAGAGAGTCCAAACAGAGTTGAGAGGTTATCCTGGAGGTTATTCTTACGCATTAAGTAGATATCAACTTGTTAACCAAGATGTATTGGAGAGGCTGGAGGGAAGAGCCTGAAAATGTAGAGCTGTATTCCAGTAGCCATGTTTTTTGATGATGACTGAATAGTGATATAGCTTTTGCAATGTGACTGTGTGATTGTGAAAACCTTGTGTCTGATGCTCCTTTTATCTACCTTGTCAACAGACGAGTAGAACATATGGAATAAAAACAAATAATAGGGGGGAACAAATGTTAAAATAAATTTAGTTTGAAATGCTAGTGATAATTGAAAGCGAGGGGTAAGGGGTATGGTATGTATAATCTTTTTTTTTTCTCTGTTATCGTTTTATTTCTTTCTCTGAACTGATGCAAATGTTCTAAGAAATGATGAATATGCAACTATGTGATGATATTGAGAATTACTGATTATATATGTAGAACGGAATGATATGTTAATGTTTTTGTTTGTTCTTAATTTTTTAAATAAATAAATTAATTAATTAAAAAAAAGATAACGCAGCACTGAGCACTGGGTCTGGGACTTTATTATCATTATTACCTGGTTTGGTTCTCCCAACATCCCTATTTTCCGGATAAGGAAACTGAGACTGTGAAAGCCCAGTGACTTGCCCAAGGTCACCCGCTGATAAGTGGCAAAGAGGAGCTGGAGCCCGGTCCCGTGTTCTTTCCACTGCAGCCCACAGCTGGGGTGGCTCCCGGTTCTCTGAGTCTCTTCCTCCCACCTCCCACCTCTTTAAGTGCTACAAGGCCCAGGGATGGCCACGGCATCTTCAGGGCCAGAGAACTGAGCGTCAGTGGCTCCCTCCGCCCCCAGTCCCCAGCAGAGGGAGCTGCTCTGCCTTGGAGGAGACCTACCCACCATCCCGGGTCCACTCCAGCAGCTGCCCCGCCCAGGCCATGCCATTTCTCCAGTCCTCTAACAGCTCCTCACTGAAGCCTGCCCTCCTCTCCCGAAAGCCTTTCTCCACCGGGCTGGGGGGAGAGGCACCTCCCTGGGCTCTCCTCTGCTTGGGCCTCCCAAAGCCAACCTCTCCACCAATCCTAGCTCCCCGCTCCAGCCCCAGCCCCTCGTTCCTTCCTGAAGTTCTCAGGGCTTCCGAACTGAAGTCACTGTCAGCAGAGGCAGAGAAACCCACAGGCAGGCTACCACAGAGTCTGGGGTTCTGGGACCTGCAACCTGGCCCTGCCAGGATCGCCTGTCTTTGGGACCAGGGACCTTCCCAGTCCCAGGCTCCTCATTTGTAGCATCAGGTGATGCCGTAGGATTGCCACCTCCCAGGGATTTTGCGAAGCGGAAACAATGAGAGAGGTAAGTAGGACGCTGAGCGCCACCTGGCACGGGCCTTTGTAACTACTGTGCTTAGTGGCAGTGACCAAGAAAATAGCCAAAGGTACAGCTTTGTGAAGGAGGCCAGCAGATGTGTCCTCGGGATCCCATGGCCTCCCCCGTGATTCTAGGATACTATTCTAGTGGCCCCTGAGATGGAAACCTGTGCCCACCCCACAGAGCCCTCTCAGACCAGTTCCTGCCCAGCTCTGTGTCCCCCACCCCAGCATGCTCCAGTCCCCTCCCCACCGCCACAGCACTGACGTGTCCCCTCCCCACCCTGGCAGGCTGGTGGCTCCTTCAGATGGGACTGCATGGTTGGCTGTCCTGACGCACACTAGGACGTCATCCAGACTCATTAAATCACTAGAAGGGACTCCAGGGGAGCCCCCTCCTCACGCCTGTGTGGGCAGGGACTGTGTCTGCAGCCCCAGCCCCTGGCTCAGCGCCTGGATCAATAAATACACATGGAAAACGGCTGCGCTCAGGCTCCACCAAAGTCCGGGATGCTTAGAGGGACCTTAATTACCCTCCCCCTCCTCTCAGGGGTCACAACTGGTCCCAGGAGCGGCGGTGGCCCCGGTTACTCCAAGCTATGCCCCAGGAAACCCCCGACGGGTCTGGAGCAGATGAGGAGGAGTGGGGCAGCTGCACAGGAACTCCCCCTCTCCAGCAGGCAAACTTTCCCCAAAGTTGAAAACCTCTGCGCCCCTTCTCCCACATCAGGCACCAGGCCGGCTTGCTCGTGCTCCATGCACCCCCCACCAGCTCCCCAGAGCTCCTCCTCCTGGCTTCTCCCCTCGGATCTCAGGGGGCTGCCCTGACACCCTACTGGAGCCCGGGTTCACGCAGAGGGTCAGCCCTGCTCCCTGCCCTCCCTTTCCTCAGAGGGGTCACAGCTTTTCCCATGTAAGGAAGTTACCCCTTCTGAAGGGATGGGCAGGACCTCGGCCCCCCTCAACCGCCTCCCCCACTCCTTTTGTGTTTGGGGGTGCCGCTCCAGATGGTCCTATGGACTCTGAAACCTGCAGGTACACAGTCATCCAGGGGCCCACGGGGACCTGCCCGCAGCCCCCGCCCCGGCACTGACGTCACGCAGAGAGCCACACAGGCAGCCACACAGGCAAGCACGTCAACACACCCCGCCACACAGGTACACAAACCGACAAAGGTAAGGACAGGGTCCCTCCCACACCCTTTTGTCCCCCAACACTTTGTATCCATCTCCCCGGCCCCTCAGCTCCAGCTTTGAGGTTATTTATTCCACACCAGCCTTGGATACCCCTCTGACCCCACTTCCTACATCCGTGCCAGGGACCTGCCTTGGGGGGACAAGGGGCAGAGGCCTGTGGATAAGGGGGGTGCCGGAGGCAAGCGCTCGCCTGCGAGCCATCAGTACCAGGCCCTCTGGTGCTGGGAAGGGCAGAGCCTGGGCACGGATGCTGGGGGGTGGGGTGGGGGGGACGGGAAAGGGGCAGGATTTCTGGCATTTCCCCTCCAGCTGGAAACAAAGGCAGATTCCTGTGTCCAGTGCAGCAATCCGGCCCCACCCACCCCAGCGGCTGGGGCCGAAGGAAATCCCGCTGGCCTCTGGCCTCTCCCAGCCACTCGGCTCCCTCTTTCAAACAGTCTCTCTCCCAGCTGGGGCCACTACTGACTCTCAAACCCTGGGGACCCCCTTCTTGTCCAAACGCCAAGCCCTTTCCTTTGGAAACAGTCACCTCAGCCCCTCAGACTCTCTCCCCAGGCCACTGAAGATGCCAGGCTCCCACCTCCTTCCCGCCAGTGCCGCCTTCCCTCAGCCGAGCAAACTCAGGCTCCCTTGTCTTCAGAGCAAGCAAAAGGCTCTATGCCTCTAGGAATCCCGTCCACTCCAGCATGCTCAACAGGGTCCTCAAGGCATCGCTGGCGTCGGGAGTTTCCCCTGAACACCCCCCAGTAACAAGGTTGGTCGCCCCCTCGGTTCGTCCAACACGGCTTCTCTTCTCACACGGAATTGCCGCTCTAAATCCTTGATATTCTCACAAGCAGTGCAGACAACCAAAGCAATAGCCTGAGCCCCCAATTTGGGGATTTGTTCATATGAAACTTATCCCCACAAAGGATAGGCCAAGCCTACTTAAAATTAGGCCTAACAGTCACCCCCAAGAGAACCTCTTTTGTTGCTCAGATGTGGCCTCTCTCTCCAGCCAACACAACAAGCACACTCACCGTCCTCCCCCTGTCTACATGGGACATGACTCCCAGGGGTGTGGACCTTCCTGGCAACATGGGACAGAAATCCTAGAATGAGCTGGGACTCGGCATCAAGGGATTGAGGGGGAAGAGTGAAATGAGACAAAATAAAGTGTCAATGGTTGAGAGATTCCAAACAGAGTCCAGAGGTTATCCTGGAGGTTATTCTTATACATTAAATAGATATCACCTTTTTAGTTACTGCGTAACAGAGAGGCTGGAGGGAACTGCCTGAAACTGTAGAGCTGTGTTCCAGTAGTCATGTTTCTTGAAGATGATTGTATAATGACATAGCTTTCGCAATGTGACTTTGTGATTGTGAAAACCTTTTATCTACTTTATGGACAGATAATTAAAATATACGGATTAAAAATAAATAAATAATAGGGGAGCAAATGTTAAATAAATTTAGTAGCTTGAAATGCTAGCGATCAATGAAAGGGAGGGGTAAGGGGTATGGTATGTATGAATTTTTTTCTGTTTTCTTTTCATTTCTTTTTCTGAATTGATGCAAATGTTCTAAGAAATGATCACGATGATGAATATACAACTATGTGATGATATTGTGAATTACTGATTATATATGTAGAACGGAATGATCATATGGTAAGAATGTTTGTGTTGGTATGCTGGTATGTTTAATAAATAAAATAAATTTAAAAAAAATTGCGGCTCTAGGGAAAGGAGGGGATGTAGCCTGCCTTAATTAGTGAAAAGTCAAGAGATACAGTCAAATCCTGAAAGAACCGGAACGTAAGGTATGGATATATTATTTAAATTTATAAACTAAAGCTACGATGATCGATAATTCAGAGGGAAAGAGGGGAGGGACGATCTAAATGACCTAAAGTCTGAAGTTTTTGAATAATTCCTGAAACTTTAAAATCTAGAGATAGCAGTGTAAACATATCATACTTGAAGTAAATTCCAGAGAAACTAATAGCAATAACTTTGAGAGGCAGTTGCCCCCCAGCCAGAGGGTCTGGGGGTGGCTACAGTGACTTCTCATGATCAACTCTTTGCAGAATTTTATGTATTTCACCCAGTGCATAGTTAGGGTTTCTTTGATTTTCTCAAAACGATTGCCTCATTCTTTAGCATCTTCTCCAGTAGCCAAACTTTCATCTTTGTAATAACCCTCACATAGAACAGACCATACTTATTACTCATCTTTGAACAGGTAAGGTCAAGGTCACAGGGCCCAGCCCCAGGTCTCCTGACTCCTGGATATTTTCACTCCTACCTCACAGCTCTGCCTCCCTTCCTCAAAATAGCCGGTAAAGGACTTCCACACATACTTTGCTTTAAGTGTAAGAATGTGGTAGAGGAAGAACTATCTACCCCTTCTTACAGGTATGGAAACTGAGGCTCCTACACAGATGTTTCAACTCCAAGCTTGAGCTCTTTCCACCAGCTTCCCTCTACTTCCAGGGACCAGGCCAGGGTTTGATGGATGAGTGGGAGACTCATTCCATTCTACATATAGAATCAGTAATTCACAAGCAGGTGGGGAGGGGCAATCTAAAGGTGGCAGGAGGAGGCAGCAGTGGTGGGGCAGCTTCTCAACCAGGCGTGGGCTCCAGGCCAACACCTCACCCCTGCAGCATCACGCGGGCACCGTCTAATCACAAGCCTCTCCTGCCCTGACATGTCTTCCCTTCCTCAAGAGTTTTCATCCTGAGATGAGTCATCCTGAGGGCTTGGTGGTGGCCGAGGGGTAGACAAACCCATCTGGGGGAGATCCCAGAGGAGCTGGAGAGGAAGAGGAAGATGACTTGGCAGCTCAATGTCTGGGCAGCTGGCCCATCTACCAGTCTCTTCCTGGGCAGAGCCCTGCTCCCCCACCCTCACCCCGTAACTGTCCTCAAATCTTGGCTCCAGCCAAACCACCTCTGTTACTGCGTTTTAGTGACAGGGCCTGGAACTAGGGAGTTTCCTGAGATTGGAAAAGGACCTTTAGGATTATCTGGTTTAAACCCCTCAGTGAACAGAGGAGGAAACTGAGGCCCAGGGAGGATCTGGGCCTGGAGCCCAGGCCCCTTGACCCCTGGCTCATCACTTTTTTTCACAATCCTATGATGCCTGAGCTGGAGGAGACTTAGAAAGGCCCTTTCTTCTCCCCTTTCCTCCAGGCAAAACTCCGATTCCAGCCAGCCTGCAAAACAGAGAGTCTCTCTTAGGCTGAGTAGATGAATTAAAGTCATTTATAGGTACCTGCACTACTTCTCCCTGAAGGGGGACCCACAATCCCTGGGGTACCTGTTTTGCTGTTTCATGGTATGTCATGCCTCTCACCTTTAGTTGTCTGATCTCAATCTCCCACCCTGAAATTTTAGTGGAGCGAAGCCCAGCCCACCCCTTCTAACTTTTCCTACATTTTTTTTTTTGCCCTGCTAAATCTGATGCAGAACTGGCTACATAATTTGTGGGATCCAGTGAAATAGGCCCTTTGTTTTAAAATGCTTAAGAATATTGTTAAGAATTTCAAGGTGGCAGCAGCGCAGCATTAAACTGCACAGGCCACATGCCCACGAAGCTGGCCCTGCCCTGGTGTCCAGATATGTACTTGATACTTCAGGGTCTCCACTCCGCTCCCTTCGTGCCGCACTCCACGGCACCCGCCCTCTACAGTGAGACCCTCCATGCAGCCTCAGCGCACATACCCACCCCAAGATCTTCAGGCCTCTGTTTCACGCACTGCTGGGAAATCCTTCTGAATATCTAAATCTAAATCTCGGTCCTGTGGGTCTGTTTCCTCTTGTTCTGTCCTCACTGAATATGGGGAACAGCTGGTCCCTTTGCGTAATTAATTCATGTAGACTCAGACTTGGACACAGTCTGTAATTCCTTTTCCCTTTCCTCACTGGGCTGAGTCTCCAACGCTTTCTCCAGCTCTGTGTCCCTCCTGCCGTGCCTCTCCCACGTCCTATGTGTGCTTTGGAAGGCGTGGGGTGCACGAAAAGCCCCAAAGAGCATCAGTTGGGGTCCGCAGGCTCAGCGTGCTGGGGGGCGGGGGGTGGGGGGTGGAGGAGAGCCTGGGGAGGATTAACTGTCCCTGTTCTCCCCCCTCAGGTCCTCTCTTCCTCCTGCCAAACCTTATCTACTTTTATCGGCTTTACAAACTCTTCCCATATAAACAGCCCCTATCCCAGCTGGCTCTCCCGGCGACTCTCAGCGTGTCCATCTCAGCGTCTCTGTCCTCAGTGTATCGCAACTAAATGCTTCCCTTGGGGAAGCCCCCATTCCCCTTCCCAGGACAGAGACCCATGGGCTGGGGGAGGAAGAGGTTTATCAGAAGCCAAGGCAGGGCAGGGGGGAGAAGGGGTGTGAAAGATGGACACGCGGCCAGACTCCCACTTATCCAGCTAATAGAGAGCCCAAGTGGCCGCTATAATCGGACAGAGCAGATACCGTAATCCCATAGTACTTCCTATTGGCTGCAGGACACAGCTCTGTCCTAACACTGAAATTTGGGTGTGCCGGGGTTCTGGGAATTCACAAGGCATACAAGTTGTAAAGCAGCTGCAGGGTGGGAGGGAGTGGGGTGGGGGGAGGGGGAGGGTTCCAGCCGTGGAAGTGAGGTCAGTCCACAATTGACACCTAGTCTGAGCACTTAGCCCTCTCTCCACAGCTTCGAATCCTGCCAAGGTGTCCCATCTTTGAATTACCATCTGCAAGCAAGACACCTTAGAGGTCTACGCCCACTTCTGGTACCCGAGCCTTCTCACTTGGCTCTCCGGCCACCCCCTTTCCAACAATTAATTAACGAATAGTTTTACTGAGGGCCTACCCTGGGTCAGCACCCCCAGCCAGCATTTTTGCTATGAAGTGAGATAAGCATCATTTTCCTCACAAGCATGGGACAAGCACGGGACAAGGCTAGTGTTGTGTGTTACGCCCATCCAGCAGCTGGACGCCGGAGGCTTGGAGAGGTGTCACTCGCCTAAGGTTGTGCAAAGATTCCTGGGCAGGGAGGCTGACCTCAGAGTTTTGTGGATAACCAGGATGCTAGGGACAAACCTGAGCCCTGCTCACAGTGGCTGAAGGACAGCCGGACAACCACAGCAGCGCTGGGAGCCTGGGCAGCGTCACCAGGAGGAAGAGTTGCTTTCTCTTGGGGTAAGGAGCCATTCTGCTCCCCTCCCTGAGTCTGTCTCCGCAGTGTCCCCAGGGGGGCTCGGGTCCCCACCTCTAAAGCTCCTATGGATGGTCGGTGACCTGCCTCCCACCCGGCAGTCCAAGATGCCTCCCAGAGCCTCCCTCCGTTCTGGCTGCCTGTGGTGGGGAAGGGGGTACCAGGCCGGAGCTGCGGCGCAGAGGGCCTCAGACGGCCACGCCACTGACCCAGAGCCCCCCATCTGGGTCTGGGTACCCCTGTGCTGGGCAGAGGAGAGGCTGCGGAAGGAGGGGGTGAAAAGGCCCGAGGGAGGCGAAGCGGCTGAAGGATCTGGACCGAATGCGGAGTCCCCGAGGGCGGGATCAAAGTTCTTCTGGATCTTGTCAGCCCCAAACTTTGCAGGCGCCGCCCTGAGCCTCCTAGGCAGACGGCCCTAACCCCCTCCTCCGCGTGTCCTTCCCTCCGTGCCCCCCTGTGGTGCGACCCCCGGGTTCCAGGTCCCCGCCCCACCGGCTCGGCTCGGAGCGGGAGGGGGCGCCCCCCACCCCCACCCCCACCCCCCTACTTCGGTTGCCAGAGGGTGTCTCCCGTCTCAGCTCCGGCTCCACGGTGCTAGGCCGGGACCCCACGGGACCCCCGCGGCCAGAGTCCAAGACCCGCCCCCTCGGGGAGGCGGATGTGGGAGGCACGCGGAGGGGATGCGGGCCAGGGAACCCGGGCTGGGTGGGGGCGGCTGGCGGGGCGGGGCAGGGGTGGGCAGCCGCCTCGGGGTCTCGGGAAGCGCGCGGGGGCGGGGGGTGGGGGAAGGTCCCGGCCCTGCAGCCCCCCACGGGGGGCGAGCGGGCGGCCCGTCAGCAAGCTGGGCAATAGGAAACGGTTTATTAGGAGGGAGTGGTGGAGCCGGGCCAGGCAGGAAGACGCTGGAATAAGAAACATTTTTTGCTCCAGCCTCCTTCCCAGTCCCAGGAGGCCGCCGCGCCAGCCGCGCCGAGCGAGCCCCTCCCCGGCCCCAGCCCCGTCCGGGGCCCCGCCCGGACCCCGACCCGCGGTCCAGCTCTTGCAGTGCGACGGCGGCCGCCGCCAGGGAGGGAGGCGTCCCCGCCCGCCGCATGTCCGCGCCGCGCCGTCCGCAGGGCAGGCCCAGAGGTGAGTCGAGGTCTTCGGGGCTGGGACCTGGTGGCGAGATGGACGACCCCCGTCCAGAAAGGCCCCTTCCTTTGTGTGGATTCCGAGACCCCCTCAGAGAGGTCGCGGTAGGGTCAGTCCCACCTCACTGCCCCCTCGCGCTCCGTGCACCTCGGCCCATCGCCCCACCTGACACCGGGAGGGACCTAGAAGGGACCTGGATTGCTGATCCGAAAACCCGGCCTTGCTGACAGGCTTCTGCTGGGTGACCTGGGGCCGGTGGCTTAACTTCTCTGTTCTTGTATCCTCACTCATAAAATGGGCTGAATTCCTGTCTTGCTTCACTCAGAGAGAAGGATTCACTAGGGGGTAATGGGTGTGCTTTTTCTTTAAGCTTCTGTAACTAATGATTATCTTTTATTATCTTTGTTATCTAAACTCCAGGATCCAGGGCCCACCTCTGAGAACCTTAAGTATGTATAATCCAGATTCCCATCAACCCAGCTTTTAATTCTGTAAAATCCAGCTCAAAAATCCAGGCTGGTCTGATGTGAAGCGGACGGTTTTTCTTGCCCTTATTCTGTGCTGTGTCCCTCCAGGCCTTTGTGCTGACTTGGGAGTGAGTGTCTGCTTACAACACTGGTGAAACCACCGTTTCCAGATCAGCTTCTGCAGCCCTTGCTTAAGAAATCTGACATTTACTCCAGCCCACAAACCTCACCCCTAACTCCAGCCTTCCTTCAGGATACTGGGCAGAGGTGGACAGGCTGGGACCCCAGTGCTAATGAGCGTGTTCCAGGGATAGCCGCCTACCCCAGGGCAGAGTGGACAGTGGAGCTCACCCTCTATTTTGTGGGCAGCTTCTGGCCCAGTCAGGAATTCTTCTCTCTGATCCTTTGCTTTCCCATCTGTCCTCGTCCCTGTCCTCCCATCCCACTGGGTTCTTAAAAATAGCTGCCATTTATTGTCACTACTGTGTAGCTGCTTAGATATATTTTTCTCACATAATCCTGGCAACAACCTGGCAGGAGAGGGGTCCTTATGCCCATCTTACAGAAGAGAAAACTGACCCAGACCTAAATAACTTATCCAAAGCACTGAGGATGGTGTGTTAGGGTTGGATTTTTAAAAAACATTTAAGTGCTTACCATGTGCCACTTTGTATTTGCTAAATAATATTACATACATTATACCTATGAAGTCAACACTTTTATTATTGCCATTTTACACATGGAGGAAACCTAGCCTCAGAAAGGTTAAGAAACTTGCCTCGAATCACACAGAGGCAGGCCGTAAACGTAGGTCTCCATGATCCTGAGCCCGCATTCTGCCTGGAGAACCCCACCATCCAGGCTTGTCAGGCTGCATCACGCCGCAGTGAGGAGCTAATGGAATGATGGAGGTGAAAGCGCTTTGGGTCTCCAAAAGGGCAACCCAAAATGATCAGCTCGGCCTGGTCCTCTGCTGTTTGGGTGGGAGTTATTAAAAGGGCAGCGTGCGACAGCCTGGTCATGTTTAAGATGGAGCTCCTTCAGCCAGTGACGATCACTGCTGTGTGGAACCGCTGTGGCTGAGGGCAGTGGGCTTTATCCATCCCTCAGGTGTGCCGGGGAGAAAAAGATTAGTGATTACCTTCCAGGAACTCTCCTCCCCTATCTACAGCAAACAGGTATCTGACCAGCAGGCAACACTTTGTCTTTGCATCTCAACAAACCTGCGTGAGGTGGGAGAGCTGCAGAGTAGGAAATTTGTCTATGCCCACATGCTCATTTTTTCCTTCTTTCAAGTACTCACCTAACACCAAACAATTAGAGGATGGCAATGCACAAGAAATGATTTACTATCAGCAATTTATCGAGTCATAGGTAATCACTGTGGGCAGGAAACTTAACGCCCCTGAGCCTCAGTTTCCCCATTGGATTGTTGGGAGGATTAAATGAGATAAACCACTCAAGTTCAGTACCTAGTATGTAATCAGTACCCAGAGAAGACAAACTATTATTCTTAAATTATTCATGGTAGTAAGTTCATGTGTGAAATTAACATTTGTGATTTCTGGCCAACAATGGAGATGCTTCTGTTCGCAGTAGATCTTTTAGGACATTTTGCTTAGAAGTGGAAGGATACATCAGTCCCCAGGAGTCTGTTTGGGTAGAGCCAGATTTCAGGGTGAACCATGCAGGGTCAGCTTTGAGCTTGGACTGATCAGGACCCAGCACCCTCCTGTACTTAACCCTACACAGGGGCCCAGTTAAAAATTGGACAGTCACAATTTTACTCCATTATATTCCCAACATTGGACCAGATGTGGGTTCATTGAATGCTGCCAGGCTCTTCCTGCACTGTTCCTGGGCCCAAGGTGGAATAAAATCCTCACTCCTACATTCCTCCTGCCAGGTCCCCAAGTCTCTGCTGCCTCTGGCTTCAATGTTTAACCTTGGCCATTCCTTCTGCCCCCAGCAGACAGGGAGGTCCCTTTTGGGGTCCCCTCCCTCTGGGCTCCACTCCCCCCTGCCCAGCAGGGCCCTGCACAGAGAAACAAAAGCTTTAGTGTTGTGTAGGGCACATGTCTCTTAAGTGTGTTCCCCATACAAACTGATCAGAGTTACCTGTGGAGCTTTTTAAAAATGCATATTCCTGATTGGTCCTAGAGGGTCTGAGTCAGAATCTGGAGTGAATTGAGACCAAAGAATGTGCACTTCTAAACAAGAGTTCCTGGTGATTCCAGCGCATAATAAAGTAGATGAGAGGACAGGCTGGGGCATGGAGGGATGCTACATTTTATCCTTATTGTTACCCAATTTTTCTTCCCACCACATACACTCCCTGCAGCAACTTTTTGGGCAAGCAAAAGCTGTCAAGGATGGCTCCTACCTGTAACCCAGTGGGCAAATTCAGCTCTTTTAGAGCTTCTTCTCCAGCCGCCAACCACACTGCAGAGCCCTCGACAGAGTTCTCACTGCCTGGCAGGAGAGACAAGAGGCTGGAGGTCAAACAGAGGCTGGGGACACAGCTGCAGCAGCTTCGGGCTCTGTTTCCTCCCCAGCCTTGGGCCTCTGGGGCAGAGGAAGCCCAGGCAGGAAGGCTAGAGCTGCTACCAGCCAGAGAGGCCCATGCAGCACCCGCCCCCCACCCCCACCTCCAGGCCATCCTCCCTCCAGAGCCTCAGCATCATGGGCCCTCCCTGGGCACCATTCCTAGACTATAGCTTTCCACAGCCCACATGGCCATGTTCCTGGCCCAGCCAACCTCACCATGTCATGCCGGAGGACATTTCTCCTCCGTTTAGTTGGTTGTTCCTCCCTAGAGACCCGATCCCCAGACACACACCTGCATACTCGCCACCATTCGGAAAGTCCTTGTTGCTGCCTGATTTAGTCCCTCTAGCTGCAGCCCCAGCCCATGCCTCCTTGTTTTAAACCTTTGAGAAATGAGGAGTGGGGTAGCTTCTGAAGCACTGGTTGTTTTGGGACCTGGGTTGGGGGTTACCATTGACCAGAATTACCACACACACCAGCACTGGGCCCCTCCCCATCAAACTTCTAGAAAAGTTCAACCCCAGCAAGCCATGGAAGGTCAAGTGTTCAGTGTCTAGTGTGTTTCGCTTCCGCTCCCACATCATCAGTCCTACCCCCACCCTTTCCCAGAACAGCAAGGAAGGGGGCCAGGGAATGGCAAAGAGAGGGCATCTCACCCCTCGTGAAGTTGCAGACGGGTTCTTTTATACCCGGCAGGAGTGGTACTCCATGGCTTTGTATGGAGTTACAAACCTGAGGGCTCAGACACACGGCTGCTGCTGGATTGGCAGACGGAGTGGAAAGGACATGGGCTGGGAGTCAGGACACCCGGGTCCCCTGGACAAGTCTCCTGCCCTGTCTGGGCTCCATCCCTTCTTCTCTAAAATAAGGAGCGGGACTTTGCAATTCACACGGTATCCTAGGATTCTGTTGTGGGGGTGTCCCAGCCCAGGTGCCTCCCGCCCCTACAGCCACCTTGGCCTGCCCTGAGGCTATGTCCTTGCTCCCTGCTTTGCGTGACTCCTGTGTGTCCTATCCAGATCCCAATCTAAACAATCTTGATTCCTGTTCCCGGCTCAGCAGGACCCTGAATGGCAGGAAGTGAAGACAGGGGCCTGTTTATGTTTGAAGCAGCCAGGGCTGGGGGTGGGGGGGCACACTGGGGAGGGGATGGCTAGGGATGGAGGCTGGGAGGAGGTGGGCAAGGGGCAGGGGACAGAAGGGTGGGGGTGCTGCGGAAGAGGTCCGTCTTCCACCCCAGCCTGAGCCCTTCTAGCTGCCCGGCCCGTGGCCTTCCTGGCCTGCCTCCGGTCTGGGCTCAGCAAGAGGGGTACAGAACGGGGGCTCCCCCAGGCTCTGAGGCACTTAACCATGGCTCGCCACCCTTTACCCTTAGCAGGATGGTTTCCATGGGGAAGTGAACTAGGACTTCCCCTACAGGCCAGGCACAGGGAGTGGAGAAGAGGCGTCTCTGCCCCACCCCCTCAAAAAAACTCCCCGTGATTTCCTCTGGGTGGGAGGGACCCAGGCTCAGTGGCTGAAAACGCTTAGGGGGATCACATTTCACAGCTCTTCCTGCACCCCCTCTCTTACTCCTCTTTCCAGGGACCATGGCCTTGGGCCCCCCAAGGAGGAGCCTTCTGATGCTTCTGCTGGTCTTGGGGCTGAGCCAGGGTGAGTATTAGGGGACAAGGGCCTGGATGGAGAAAGGGCTGTCTGGGCTCAGCTCAGCTCCCACTGGGACTGAATTTGAGGAGACAGGAAGAAGGTGGATTTGGGAGCTTGGCTGGAGGGTGGGAAACAGTGAGACTCAGATGAAGCTCTTGGCCCCCAGCGCTCCTTTGCTCTTGATCCAAACTTGCTCTGTCAGCCCCCAGCTTGGGAACTTATATCTGGAGGTGCAGAGAATGGGGGTGTTGGCAGGAATGCCTGGGAGAACCCACAGGGCAGGGCTGGACAGGGTATGTGAAACTGGGAGGTGCTAGTGTTAGGGAGAGGTCAGAAGCCTGGCTCTCAGTTTGAGCTACCCCTGGCATAGGTGAGGTTCTAGAGTGAAGGATGATGTGAGGATGGAACTAAGGGACCAAGGCCATAAGGGGTTTGAGAGGTGAGAAAGGAGGGGGTGGTGGGAGAGATGGACTCAGCCTGGCAGAGGTGGGCCCAGAGTTGCTGAGCTGCCAGTGTATCTCCCAGGAGACCCCGTGAAGTCCCCCAGGGGCCCGCTGGTGAACTGCACGTGTGAGAACCCACACTGCAGGGGCCCTACCTGCCAGGGGACCTGGTGCACTGTGGTGCTGGTGCGGGAGGAGGGCAGTCCCCTCCAGGAGCATCGGGGCTGCGGGAGCTGGAATGAGGAGCTCTGCAGGGGGCGCCCCACCGAGTTCGTCAACCACTACTGCTGCTACACCTCCCTCTGCAACCAAAACGTGTCCCTGGTGCTGCCGGGTACGTCCAGCTGCCCCAACAGGCCCGCCCCGTCCTCTTGGACGCTGCCTTCCTGCCCTGCTTTCCTCGTAGGCTCTGGTTAGGAGGGTGGGGGAGGCAGGGCCCTGGATCTGACTGACAGAGGGACAAGGTGGTGGCACCTGGTGGGGAACTGGATCTCGGTGTCCCCTTCCCCCAGCTACCCAAGCCCCTCCGGACCAGCCGCAAGTAGACGGTCAGCTGCCTTTGGTCCTGGGCCCTGTACTGGCCTTGCTGGCCCTGGTGGCCCTTGGTGCCCTGGGCCTGTGGCATGTCCGGCGGAGGCAGGAGAAGCAGCGGGGCCTGCACAGTGAGCTGGGCGAGCCAAGCCTCATCCTGAAGGCATCTGAGCAGGGGGACAGCATGCTGGGGGTATGGGTCTGGGAGAACCCGGGGCACAGGGCTGAGGAGAGGCAGACAGGAGCCTTGGAGTCAGAGGGAAGCATAGAGGGAAGCTGGGAAGGGCCCGCTCACAGGCCTCCAGAGATTAGAGTGGGTGCAAGTTGGGTGCATGGGTTGCAGGAAGACTCAGCGGTGAGACCCAGATTCAGGGTGGAGAGGGGAACTGGGGCATATGGATGGGCAGCCTCTCACTGACCTCTTGGTACCCCCAGGAGCTGCTGGACAGTGACTGCACCACGGGCAGTGGCTCGGGGCTCCCTTTCCTGGTGCAGAGGACAGTAGCACGGCAGGTCGCCCTGGTGGAGTGTGTGGGTGAGCGGGGGGGAGCCTGGGGGTGGGGGAGCTCTGGCTGCCGCGACGCAGGTGGAGCCAGA
>PVIY010050869.1:0-15971 GCA_004026745.1 Myrmecophaga tridactyla
AGTATTTTGTATCATATATGGTATTCACTAATATGAACTAACATTAATGAGTGATCTTTGAGAGTCAAAGTTAAGTTCACCAGGAGCTAGAAAGAGGGTAGAGATTGGGCATCTGGTGCTGAAGGAGTACAGAATATGCAACAGGACTGACTGTAAAAATTCAGAAATGGATAGCACAATACTATCTGATGGTAGCACAATAATATAGGTACACTGAATGAAGCTGAGTGTGAGTACCATTCAGGGAGAAGAGCTGGGGGGCATGTATGACACCAAAAGGAAACATAAAGGATAAAGACTGAGATGGTATAACTTAGGAATGCTTAGAGTGAACAATGATGGTGATTAAGTGTACAAATAAAAGATGTTCTTGCATAAGGGAGAAGAAATTAATGTCAATATTGCAAGGTGTTGAAAATGGGACGGTATACAGGAAAAAAATACAGTCAATGCAAGCTAGAGTCTATAGTCAACAGTAACATTGTAATATGCTTCCACTGAATGTAACAAAGGCATCATATCAAAGTTAAATCTCAACAAGTGGGGGATATGGGAGAGGGGTATGGGATTCTTTGGGGGAAGAAAAGGAAATGTCTTCATATAGATGTGGTGGCGAAGGCATGTCTATGTGATTACACCAAGAACCATTAATTTTTTTATTTAGTTTAGATTGTATGATGCCCAGATAAACTGTTTAAAGATGAACCAAGAGAAACAAGTGCTGGAGAAAATGCGGGAAAAGAGATGTACCTATTCATTGTTGGAAGGGAAGCTGAGAGGTGATGGTTCCCAGGAGGCTAGGTGTGGGATTGCTGTATGATCCTGCAACCCTGTTGCTAAGTACATACCAGGAGGACCTAAGAGTGGGGACATGAAGAGACATTTGCACACCGGTGTTTAGGGTGGCAGTTCTTGTGATTTGCAATGGATGGAGGTGGTCTAAGGATACAACATCTAAGGACTGGAAGGGGGAACCATGGTGTAAACATACAACAGACTACTGAGTGGCTACAAGAAGGAATGAGATTGTGAGGCATGAAACTAGGTGCATGAACCTTGAGGACAGTATATTTAATGAAATGTCAGAAACAAAAAGACAAATATTTTATGCCTCAATCATATGGCCTAATTATAATATATAAACTCAAGAGAATTGAAGTCAAAAGCATGGGTTATCAGGTTGGAGCCTATTATAATGGTTCCTAGATTGTAAGCTCTTACAGCAATCACATTTATTCAGAAAGTGTAACTGTTAATTCTAAATTCAGACATACTGAGCTGTTTGTATGTAACATGGTCATTCCAAGAAACTTCGGGCATTTATGTGACACCTGTGACTCAGAGTTAAAGCTCTGAAGCTATTAAAGTCAGCAGTACCTCATACAGAAACTGTTTAAAAAGTTGAAAAAGGAATCAGACTTCAAGCAGAGATACGAATGAAGTTGATCTGGATAGGACTAAGGTAAATCAGAATACAGGGTAAAGGATGATATCCATATTTTAAAACTTCAACTTCTCTGTGAGACCAAAGAAAGAGATGTTTATTTGGAGCAAAATTTATATTTTAGGTAACTAGTGCATTATCTAATTTAACTTGTGTAGTCAGTTTATTCGAACACCATAATTACATGAAATCTTCAATAGGGTATGAGATCTTGTTGGTTTGTCCAGGTTAGTGTGATGTCCCAATACATCCAGAGTAATTTGGGCAGAGAATAAAAAGTATTTGTAGAGTCCCCTTCTGGGGAGAAAGGAGGAAATATTCAACTTCCCCATTTGGGGAATTTCTGATATTCTCGCAAGCAGTGGGGACAACCAAGTCAATAGGCTGAGCCCTCGAACTTGGGGCTCGCTGTGAAACTTATTCCTGCAAAGGAGAAGCTAAGCCTACTTATAATTGTGCCTGAGTAACAGTTCGAATAAACTGACCCCCAGAGAACCTCTTTTGTTACTCAAATATGACCTCTCTCTCTAGGCCAACTTGGTGAGTGAACTCACTGCCCTGCCCCCCACACACACACACACACACATATGGAACATGACTCCTAGGGGTGTAAATCTCCCTGGCAATGTGGGACATGACTCCTGGAGATGAACCAGGCCCTGGCATCATGGAATTAAGAAAGCCTTCTTGACCAATTGGGGGAAGAGAGATATGAGATAAAATAAAGTTTCAGTGGCTATGAGATTTCAAACAGAGTTGAGAGGTTATTCTGCAGGTTATTTTTATGAATTATATAGATATCTCTTTTTAGTTTATGGTGTATTGGAGAGGCCAGAGGGAAGTACCTGAAACTTATGAACTGTATTCCAGTAGCCTTGATTCTTTATTTTGATTTTTTTAAAACATAACAACATACAAATTCTTGCCATATGATCATTCCATTCTTGTATATGGAATATACATATATGTAATCAATAACTTACAATATCATCACATAGTTATGTATTCATCACCATAATCATTTCTTAGAACATTTGCATCAATTCAGAAAAAAAGAAAAAGAAAATACCCCTTACCCCTCTCTCTCATTGACTGCTAGTATTTCCATCTGCCCAATATATTTTAGCCTTTGTTTCCCCTATTTTTTTCTAAACCCCTTACCACTCCCTTTCATTGATCACTAGCATGTCAATCTACCAAATTTTTTTTACATTTGTTCCCCCTATTATTTATTTATTTTTAATCCATATGATTTACTCATCTGTCCATACCATAGATAAATGGAGCATCAGACATAAGGTTTTCATAATCACACAGTCACATTTTGAAAGCTATATCATTATACAATCATCTTCAAGAAATCAATATACAATCCAGTAGCCTTGATTCTTAAAGACAAGTGTATAACTATATAACTTTTATAATGTGACTGTGTTATTGTGGAAACCTTGTGTCTAATGCTGCCTTTCTCCAGGGTATGGAAAGATGAGTAAAAAAAAATAAGGGCAAAAAATTAATAAATAATGAGGTGGAATAAGGGGTTAAAAACTAGTGGTCAATGAGAGGGAGGATTGAGGGGTATGGGATGTATGAGTTTTTTCTTTTTCTTTCTTTTTCTTTCTTTTTCTGGAGTGATGCAGATGTTCTAGAAATGATCATGGTGATGAATACACAGCTATGTGATGATAGTGTGAGCCACTGATTGTGTATGTTGGCACGATAAAAATATTTAAGAAAAGGAGAAGAAGAAACAGTGTACTGAACCCAAGAATGACAGGAAGTCATGTGAACATCTGCTGTGTGACCTGTATATTGTGCACAGGTGGCATTTACCAATTAATTATGCCTTGATTGATGTTGACTATTATATTATCCTATCATTTCACTGTATTTTTTTGATACTTTTAAATTTTATTACATATTAAGCAATTATACTAAACAAACTCATTTTCCTGGACCTGTCTCAACTGAAGAAAGTTTTTGGCTTGTTTGTTTACAAGGAGAGATCTAAACATGTGCCTGTCAGATATAGCTCAAGCACCAGCTCCCTCCTTCACATTTGGGAAGCATGAGCATATGGATGCCATTTACAGCAAATAGTGCAGGAGGGATATGGCACTTGAGACAGTGAGAAGAGCCAGATACTGAACTAATCCTGTGGAAGCAGGAGCCAATGGTTCCTTTTGAAGATGATTGCATTCATGGTGTGTAAACCCCTCTTTTGTCTTCTCCCGTCTCAGTAAAAGCCACAAATGGACATCTTTCTGCAGCTAGGGTTTTGGGGGAAATTGGAGAGGCACCAAATTTCACCTCTGGATTCATTAGAAAATTGCGGGAAAGTTTTTGGATTTTCACAGGCTATAGAAATAGGCATGTGTTCTGATCCAATTTTATCTAGATCTTGAGAGGAAAGAGAAACTCGCTGTTGATATCTGGGTTGTGCACACAATCTGAAAAAGATGAAACGTTTGAACTAAAGTGGAAGAAAGTCGCTGTAACTAGACAGTGAGATCTTTGCAGATGGACTATTCTTTCCACATTTGGCTGCTCAAAGCCGGGACCAAGGCAGAGCAGTATTTGCATCACCTGGATGCTTGTTAGTTGTTACTGACTTTCAGGATCAATCCTAGACATAAGGAATTAGAATCTGCATTTGGATAAAATCTGTTTGTGCTTTTTACGCACATTGAGAAGCACCGGGAGTGTAGTTATATATATAATTCACAGTTGAAAAAGAGAAAAGAAGGAAAGGAAGGATAGGAAGGAGAGAAGAAGGCAGGCAGGCAATCTTATTTTGGAAGCTCTAACACTAGGTTACCAATAAATTAGTACATGAGAATTTTTAAAATAAGGAGATGATAAAAAAAATAATTAAAATACAAAAACGTAAACGAAGTCCATAGTATACTCTTCTTTTTTTGTGAGTTTACTCTGTCCTCTAATATCTCACATCACTATCATACAATTTCTCCCAACTAATTTTTTAACCCAAGTACTGCTATGGATAAAGTACTGCATGAATTTTATTACCTAATTAATTCAACATAAAAATGCTGCCAGTTTTGAACTGAAGATAAGGCTACCAAAACTTCCCCTTTAATAGCTATTCAGATAGCATAGTGTTCACATACTATTTTCAATTTGATTTGTCTATGTTTTTAAGGTTTTTTTGTTATTATTGTTAATACCCTGTACCAGAGTTGAGCATTCACTTTCATGCATTTTGTTTCTGTAGGCAATAAGCTGCCACAAATTAAACCGTATTAAGTCAATATTCAACTTTATAACTTGGGCTCATTTAAAGTTGCAAAATAAAATTATAAGCACCCCCCATTTTTTCAGCCAAGGACAAAATTCAAGGAAAGCTAGAGGCCACAATGATACTTGATAATGTATCTTGAGCAGAAATAATTTTGTTGACAGTAGTTCTTTGAGAATTCTAAGTAGTGTACTGGCTCTCATCCTACTTAACAAAGATAAGAGAATTTTGGAAAGTGCTCCCACTCCAATGTCCTCAGGAATGAAATAAACAGAGAGCACAACCCTGGAGGGGGCAAAGAACTAAAGTTTAATTGCAGCTCTTCTCATTAATAATTTCTGAGGAGCAAGAAGTTAACTACACACAAAGAATGACGGCTAACCGCAAATTTTTGTTTGTTCCAGAAGATCAAAAATCTTATTTAAAAAATCCACAGGTCTTATGAATCATATTTGTTATAGGGAATTATATTTTTTCAGTTAACCTATAGAATAGTTATTATGTGAATTATTCGACAACTCTATTAATGAAGTCACAGCATTTTACAAATTATCTCTCCATGATATTTAGTGTGAAGGGTCTGATTAGTCAGACTCTAGGCTTAGCTTTCCACTTGCAGCCTGCTCAAAATACCAGGTACCCTGGTAGCTATAATTCCAAACACTTCAGAAAGCCTCGTTCTTTCACAGAATCATAATTAGGCAATTGTTATTTAACTTATTGAAGACTTTCCTTCTCACTAGATTACTTATCCACAATTAAATATTATTTTAAAAAATAACGTAGCCTGGGGTTGGGGGAGGAGATTAATAAGTAGAAAGTAAAGCAAGTGTTTTAAACTTGTTTTGTGGCAAAATTTTATATTTAATATTTTAAATCTAGTGAACTGTTCACTCTCCTTTAGGGCAGTGGGTCCAGGAAGGGCCCAACAGTGGGTTTTGCTCATTGTTTTCATCTCAAAGCTCATATTCTTTTTGTCAAACTACTGTTACAACCACCATCGGGACCAGACATTCTTTTTTTAATTTAAAAAAAATTTTTTTTGTATAGTGTAACATATATACAAAGCAAAGAAATAAAAAGCATTATAGTTTTCAAAACACTCTTCAACAAGTAGTTACAGGACAGATCCCAGAGTTTATTGTGGACTACCATACGCTCCTCTCATATTTTTCCTTCTAGCTGCTCCAGAATATAAGGGGCTAGAGGGCTTAAATATTTTTTTATCATCACAATCGACTTTTTTTTCCTTCTTTTTCGTGAAAAATAACATATATACAAAAAAGCTATAAATTTCAATGCACAGCACCACAATTAGTTGTAGAACACATTTCAGAGTTTGACATGGGTTACAATTTTACAATTCTAGGTTTTTACTTCTAGCTGCTCTAAAATACTGGAGGCTGAGATATCAATTTAATGATTCAGCATTCATATTCATTTGTTAAATCCTATCTTCTCTGTATAACTCCACCATCACCTTTGATCTTTCCATCCCTCTCTTTAGGGTTGTTTGGGCTATGGCAATTCTAAATTTTTGATATTGGAAGGGTCTGTCACTAATACGGGGTAGAGAGATGGAACTATCTGATGTTCTGGAGAGGCTGGGCTAGGTTTCAGGACTTATCTGGATCAGGGACCCATCTGGATGTTGTAGGTTTCTGGAAAGTTACTCTAGTGCATGAAACCCTTGTGGAATCTTATATATTGCCTTAGGTGTTCTTTCGGATTGGCTGGCATGGTCCTGGTTGGGGTTGGCAGGTTATGATAGGTAGCAAGGTCTAACTGAAGTTTGCATAAGAGCAAACTCTAGAGTAGCCTCTCGACTCTATTTGAACTCTCTCTGCCACTGATAGTTTATTAATTACACTTCTTTTCCCCTTTTTGGTCAGGATGGAATTGTTGATCCCACAGTGCCAGGTCTGGATTCAGCCCTGGGAATCATCTCCTACGTCACCAGAGAGAGACTTTCACCCTTGGATGTCATGTCCCAACTAAGGGGACCAGACATTCTTATAATTTTATTTTAAGGGATCGTTTTATTGATGTATAACATATAGAAGTTTTACAGATTATATGAACTTCCCTAAAGCAAACCCAACCATGTAACCAGTGCCCAGATCAAGAAACAGAAAACTATGAGATTCCAAGAAGCCTCTATTATGCCCTCTCCCAGTCACTGTAAAGCTCTCCACCTGCTCCAAGGTAACTTTTAAGGTCACAGGTTAGCCTTGCTTGTTTTGAACTTTATGTAAATCGTGTCGTGTGATATCAACCCTTTTGTATCTCACTTCTTTCACAAACAATAAGTTCAAGCAATTCATTCATGGTATTGTTTGTAATTGTAGTGCATATATTCTCATCGTGTCATATTCCACTGTAGGAATATATCACAATTTGTTTTTCCATTTTACTATTGTTGGCATTTGCTTGGTTTCCATGTTGGGGCTATTACACATATAGTTTTAAATCATAAGTAATATAATCAGTTTGAAGAAGAAAAACTTTGGCATCACATTCTTTTTCATCATTGTCTTTATCTTTAAAAAAATGAAGCTATTGAATTAGATAGAGCAGAGATGAACCTGATGTCTAATATCTTAATCCCACTTCTTTTCACAAAAAGTAGGCAGTTTTCCAACTATATTAGTTTCCTATTGCTGCTGTAGCAAGTTACCAAAATCTTAGTGGATCAAAATGACTCAAATTTATTCTCTTTAAGTTCTAAAGGTCAGAAGTCCAAAATAAGCTTATGGGACTAAAATTAAGATGTGGGCAGGGCTGCGTTCCTAGGGGTGAACCTGTGTCTTGTTTTTCCCTGCTTCTAGAGATTGCCCACATTCCTTGGTGTGTGGTGTGTTCTAGTTTGAGAGCTGCTGACATACAATATACCAGAAACAGAATGGCTTTTAAAAAGAGGAATTTATTAAGTTGCAAGTTTACAGTTCTAAGGCCATGAAAATGTCCAAACCAACAAGTGGTTACCGTCACTCAAGAAAGGCTGATGAAGTTCTGGGTTTCTCTCTCAGCTGGAAGGGCACATGGCAAGGTCTGCTAGCTTTCTCTCCTGGCTTCTTATTTCATGAAGCTGACCCCAGGCGAATTTTCCTTCTTCATCTCCAAAGGTCTTTGGCTGTGTGGGCTCTTTTGGTTTTGGTTCGGAAGCTTTTTCCAAAATAGTTCCCTATTAAAAGGCTCCAATAAGCAACCCCACCTTGAATGGGTGGAGACACATCTCCATGGAAACTACCTAATCAAAAGTTACCACCCACAATGAGAATGTATACACTGCAATTACCAACAATACTATATAAACGAATTATGTGAATTTATATTATTGTTTGTGAAAGAAAGAAGTGAGATACAAAAACAGTTGATATCATTTGACACCATTTACATATAGTTCAAAAACAAGCAAAGCTAACCTATGCTTGGTTAAATTGTAAAGCAAAAAAGGTAATATTCAAAATTTTATAAATAGAAGGATTTAAATAGACTTTAATAATATGCACCATACTAATGTAATATATTAACAGAGAAACTCAATATGGGGTACATGGGAGAGCACTGTACTATTTTTGCAATTTTTCTATAAATGTAAAGGTATTCTAAAATGAAGTTTATTTTTTATTTTAAAATAAAAACTGGCACAAGACTAGATTATAAACTCTTTGAGAACAGAACCATATTCTTCCTCATATCTGTTTCCATACAGCCTAATGCTCAATAGGTGTTCAAATATAAAAAAAAAACATTTTTGTGGATTTCACATTTTGTAGATTTCAGACACTGCACATACAGGACCTAACAGTCTTATCAAAACTGTGGACTGGATGGAGCCCTGGTGCATGTTGGGAAGTAAGTAGCTTTGACAGAAGGGGTGGTGAAGGGGACCAGAAGGCACATATGTAGTTTGGAAGGAATATTTAATTGTGATTTTATATTTGAAAAATAAAACCAAGTCTGTGTATCAGTAATTCAGAGGGGCAGGGAGTTGGGGGTGGGGATGGGGTAGTGGATATTGAAGGAGACTGTGTAGAGTATATGTCCCAATATGAGCGTGAGTCTAAAGACTGGTTAGAAAGTACGACATGTCCCATGTGTATAGATTTAAGAAGATTGTGAAACACTGGGCAAAATAATTGGGTTCCCCATTAAAACTACTTTATTACTAAGAATATAAAGCTATCCATTAAACATCGGTGGTCAGGCCTTCAATGTCTCCAGATTCAATGATTATCTCTAAACACTGCTTATATACCTACAATCCTAAAAAGTTTTCTTTACAAAAGCTTAGGCAATGACAAAAAATATGCATAGAAAAGGTTACTAAAGGAGACATAAAAGTTACCCATTGTCATTTTGCATGTGTAGACTATGGATCACATTTCTCTCTCTTTTATTTTAGTAAGCATGTTATATTTCTATGATGAAAATAAAATTAACAAATGAAAAGTATTTTAAATTTTAAGAGTCTATGTAAAAAGACTTTTTGTGATTGGCTTGTAATTTAAGCAATTAATTACAAATTTCCATGCACATGAACATATATAATCAGAACTTTTTTTAAAGTTTAGAAAAGAATTCATGATTTTCCTTCTATTCCTCCTTTCAAACCTGTTCTTCCTATGAAAATGGCCATCCTCTCATTCATTCAAGCCAAACCATAGAAATCATCATTTGTCCACCTTTTCCCCTCACTCTTCCATAAACAGTCCATCAACAATTACTGTCAACTCTACTTCTAAAATACATCTTGAATCCATCCGTTTCTCTCCATCTCTACTGTCAGCACTTTAGTCTGAACCAGAATTTTATAAACTATGAGATGCAACCCACTGGTGAGTTATGAAGTCAGTTTTAGTGGATGACAGGCAGCATTTTTTCTCTTTATAGTGAAATAAAATAGAAAAGATCAGAGTGTATACCTCATGGTAAAGGTAAGCATTGTTTCATGAAATTTTTGTTTATGCATACGTGTCTGGGTGCCAAATTGCCACATAAAATATATATCTGCTTATGAGTTATGGTAAGAAAATATTCAAAATCCTGCACTTAAGCCCACCATAATTTCTCACCTGCACTGCTTAAAACCTGGAATGCTTATTCTAAGGATGATGAGAAGCCAAACATCTTATGATGTCCTAAAGGCCCAACATGATCCGGCTCCTGGTTCTTTCTGACCACATCTTTTATGTCTCATCCTCTTCACTAATCATGTTCCAATCACACTGATTTCCTGGTCATATAAATACACCAAAACCATCCCCATCTCAGGGACTTTGCACTTGCTGTTTCCTCTGCCTAGAATGTCCTTCACAACACATGCAGATGCCTCCGGGGTCAAATCCACAGAATGGCCTTACTAAAATGCGCCCTCCACACACTTGATTTTAGTTATTTCATGGCACATATTACTATCTGAAACTACCTTGTATGTTTATTTTTTTTTTTTTTACGAACTTGTTTACTGCCTATTTCCTTTTTGCTAGGATGTAAGCTATAAGAGAGCAGAACTTTCCTTAGCTGCCATGTTCACTGATGTCTCCTCAGAGCCTAAAATTGAGCTTGGCACATATTGGTGCTCAATAATCACTTGTTGACTAAATGACTTACTATATGTGAAATACCATGTCAGGTACTGGGAATTGAAGATTAAGGATAGTGGGGATGGGGTGGGGGTTGGTAAGAGGAAGAGGATATTGTTGCTTAATGGATGCAGAATTTCTCTTTGAGGTGAAAAATTGGAGCAAGGGATGTTGGTGATGGTTATACAACATTATGAAAGTAATTATTACTACAGAATTGTGCACTTGAAATTGGTTAAAATGGGAAATTTTGAGTTGCATGTTTTAACTACAATAAAAAGTTAAAAAAAAAAAGATGAAAGATACACCCTATAGCCACAAAATACTATATGCATTCCCAAATTACTTAACTCTATTCTCTTCCAGACTAAGCTCCAGTGTGCAAGGACCCTGTCAATTTTGTTCACCATTTATACCCTCTGGCTCGCATTGTGCCTGGTACCTAGAGGATAATATTAAGTGGGTGAGTGAGATCTTAAATTTGTGGCAGTTATAATACACAGGGCTGAAGGATTTTCTAGCAGATCTCTGCAGCCTAGATTAAGAATAGAAAGCGTAAATACTGGGATTGATTCAGGGTACGGATATTTAATCATTAGTTGAGGTGAAGAGTCACAAAAGGAATGGACTATATAGTGTGGACTTCTTTGAGCATCACTGTTTAATATAAACCAATTTAGTTCTCTTTTCAGAAAATAATGAGTTGTAGTATTAATTTTCAAGTTGCCATTTCTAAAAATAATAATTAAAGTACTGGAACATCTATATTTTTCTCACTCCAATCTTTAGAACATAAATCCTAATTAGTACTTTTTTTGCTCATTACAATGCTGAGAAATCATTCATATTTTTCCTGAAAGCAAGGTATTACATTTCTTTCCTTCATGATATATTGTTCTAGAGAGTCCAACTACTGATTGTGAAAATCTGGAACATATATTACTGTAAATTAGTCCATCACCAGTTCACTAAGGATCAATGAATTTGCAGTAAATAATTAAGTGTACCACCCAACCAATAATGACATTGTTAGAATGATTCCCCTGTCTCAATGCATCCTGGTCTTAACTCTACCACCAAAAAAAAAAAAAAAAAAAAAAAAACACAAAACCTTGGCAGCCAAAGTTTAGGTAAGCTGAAAACATAGAGATCTTCTGGAAAGTCCTGATTGCCAATAACTGAGCCTATCAAGGTAGGTGACCCACTAGTGGCAGACAAGTTTCTTAAGATAATTGGAGGATTCTAATTTTTTTTGTTTTGGTGGAATAGAAAGAAACTTACTATTCACATTTTCATCAGTCATCTATGTTTCTCCATGATGGTTCTCTTTTATTGTGGGAAACAAAGAAAATAAGTTCCATATTTGGATACCATGATGAAGATGCTTACATCTTCCAAAGACTAACACTTGGAAGAACATTAAAAAATTAAACTTGGCTTCAAGTATAGTGGGAAAGTACATCATTAAAACTTTATCTCCTTCCCCTAAAAATGTTGAAGCACTCAGCAAATATTATAGGCAGCTTTTTTGGCAAGGTTCATTGATTGCAAGTGATTCCATTTCCTCTTGCAGGAAGGGAAGATGGAATCATAAACAAGTGGCCTTACTGAAGGGCATACAGTCACAATCAAAATTAAAATTTAGGTCTACTTTGGGGGCCATCTCCAGAAATTTACACAACTGAAACCAACATTCTGAAATTGTCTGACAGGAATTATTGCCATAGTCTGCCGTACCTCCAAGCTATAGCCCAATTTTGATTCTAATCATAATAATCGCAGAATGATGAAATATGAGAGGGAAAAGACCTTCTACCCACTCAGTCTGATCTCTCACTTTACAGTTGGAGAAACAAACAAATGCCAGTGAGGTGAAAGCACTTACCTACGATGGTCGCTACTCATTGATAAAACCAGGACTGGAATCCAGGTTTCTAGATTTGCAGACAAAAGGATTTCTCACTATGTTACTCAAAAATATCAGAGTCTTAGCATCTAGGGATTGAGAAAAGCTTCTCGACCAAACGGGGGAAGAGAGAAATGTGGCAAAATCAAGTGTCAGTGGCTGAGAGATTTCAAACAGAGTCTAGAGTTTATCCTGGAGGTTATCTTTACACATTATATAGATATCCCCTTTTTAGCTTATGGTATATTAGAGAGGTTAGAGGGAAGTGCCTGACACTGTAGAGCTGTGTTCCAGTAGCCTTGTTTCTTTTTTTTTTTTTAATTAATGTATTTATTTATTCAATATAACAACATACAAACACAAACATTCTTACCAAATGATCATTCCATTCTTGTTATATAATCAGTACTCACAATATCATTACATAGTTATATATTCATCATCATGATCATTTCTTAGAACATTTGCATCAATTCAGAAAAAGAATAGAAAAAAAATTCATACATACCATACCCCTTACCCCTCCTTTTCCTTGATCACTAGCATTTCAATCTACTAAATTTATTTTGACATTTGTTCTCCCTATTATTTATTTATTTTTAACCCATATGTTTTACTTGTCTGTCAATAAGGTAAATAAAAAGAGCATCAGACACAAGGTTTTCACAATCACAGAGTCATATTGTAAAAGCTTTATCATTATACAATCATCTTCAAGAAACATGGCTACTGGAACACAGTCTACATTTTCAGGCAGTTCCCTCCAGCCTCTCCATTACACCTTAACTAAAAAGGTGATATCTATATAATGTGTAAGAATAACCTCCAGGATAACCTCTGGACTCTGTTTGGAATCTCTCAGCCATTGACACTTAATTTTTTCTCATTTCGCTCTTCCCCCTTTTGGTTGAGAAGCTTTTCTCAATCCCTTGATGCTGAGTCCCAGCTCATTCTAGGATTTCTGTCCCACATTGTCAGAAAGGTCCACACCCCTGGGAGTCATGTCCCACGTAGAGAGAGGAAGGGCAGTGAGTTTGCTTGTCATGTTGGCTGAGAGAGAGATAACCTTGTTTCTTGAAGATGATTATGTAATGATAGAGCTTTTGCAATGTTACTGTGTGATTGTGAAAACCCTGTGTCTGATGCTCCTTTTATCTAGGGTATGGACAGATGAGTAAAATTTATGGATTAAAAACAAAATAAATAATAAGGGTACAAATGTTAAAATAAATTGAGTAGATTGAAATACTAGTGCTCAATGAAAGGGAGTGGTAAGGGGTATAGAAAAAAAATAAGGGGAACAAAGGTTAAAATATATTGGGTAGATGGAAATACTAGTGGTCAATGAGAGGGAGGGGTAAGAGGTATGATGTGTATGAGTTTTTTCTTTTTATTTCTTTTTCTGGAGTGATGCAAATGTTCTAAGAAATGATAATGGTGATGAATATACAACCATGTGATGATACTGTGAGCCATTGATCGTACACCAAGTATGGACTGTTTATATGTTAAGAATGTTTGTGTTTGTATGTTGTTTCATCAATAGGAATATTTAAAAAAAGAAATAAACAAATAATGGGGGAGCAAAGGTTAAAATAAATTGAGTAGATTGAAATACTAGTGATCAATGAAAGGGAGTGGTAAGGGGTATGGCATGTATGAGTTTTTCCTTTCTTCTTTCTTTTGCTGGAGTGATGCAAATGTTCAAAAAAAATGATCATGGTGATGAATGCACAACTATGTGATGATATTATGAGCCATTGATTGTAACTATCTCAAGAATGTTTGCATGTCAAGAATGTTTGTGTTTGTAGGTTGTTTTGGTTTGATAATAAAAATAAATTTAAAAAAAAGAATGTGTCTTTGTTCATTGTTTATAATGAAATATTTTTTAAAAACTCAGAGTCTGTGCTGAGACTGAAGAGGACTATTCTCCTCACAGTTGCCATAGTCAGTGGGGGTGGTTGAGCTAATTTCTTTGATCTCTAGGTTGAAAAAATACAACACAGTTCAGGTGCGACCATAAAAGCCAACTTGGAACAAGAAGTTCTGAGATCTAGCCTGTCAACCAATAATGAGTTTATTTATCCTTATTATCCCAGGTATTAACTGGCAATCTAGTAAGTGCTCAGTAAATGTTAAAAGAATGTAATGCATTTATACCTCTCAACTATACCTGTTTATTCACTTTTTTGTTTCTTTTTTTGCTTTTCTTTGGGGGGGGCGGGGTTGGGGCGGGGTACATGGTCCAGGAATCAAACCAGGTCTCCCACATGGCAGGCGAGCATTCTACCACTGAACCACCCGTGCACCCTTCTGGTTTGTTTTTAGTAGGGAAGATGGCCCAATCCTTTAATACATGGTCTTGAGGATGAGTAAGACACAGATCAGTAAGAGAGCAAAGGACCTCCAAGCTAGAAAATAATAAGTGTAAGGGCTTGGACTTAGATAAGCATGGCCTATGGTAGACAGGGGCACCCACACTGTTGGATGTTCATGTGAAAGGTGAGGTTGAATAGATTAGGGTAGGATTAAATTGTTGAGAGTCTTCAATAAGGAATATAGACTTGGGAGTGGAGCAGAGATGCTTAACTTTTAATAAAAGTTAAAGCAGTGTTCAGAAAGGATAAGTCAGTCAGTAGCATGTGCAATAAATGGGCAGGGAGAGAGCGAAGGGAGGCAGAAACTGATTAGGAGACTGTATGGGAGCACAAGAGTGCACACTTTGCCTCACCATTTCACCTCTTAATACGTCACAATCTGAAACTGTAAAACTAATATTGTCACTGCAGCTACCAGCCCCTGCTATAGGACACATGGTTTCTTCTGCTCCACTCTTCAAAATTTTGCCCCTCCTCTCTCCATCCCAGACACTAACTCACCTCGGTTGCCAATTGCATGGTAAGGGTGCAAGTCTCCCATAGCACCTACTAGACCTGCAGCCTGAAACTCTGCAGAAGGGCTTTATTCTTTGAGTATCTCACCTTCGTCTCTTTCAAGTCCTTGATCTGGCAAGGCTGGGCTGACACTGTGGGGAGCAGTGAATCATAGGGAAAGAGGGGAGGGTATGGAAAGGGGTGTGAGGAAACCATGTGTCAGTGGCAAGTCAGGAAACTGGAATACACAGATAGAAGGGGTCAAGCAAGACAGTGGGTTAGAAATCAGAAAAGCAATCAAAACCACAATAGTGAGCGGGCCACGGTGGCTCATCAGGCAAGAAGGCTTGCCTGCCATGCCAGAGGATCCAGGTTCGATTCCCGGTGCCTGCCCATGTTAAAAAAAAAAAAAACCCACAATAGTGAGTCACTTCAGAAAACTTTTCCTTTCCTCTGAATTGAATTCTGCACAAGTTATGTTAAAAGTCTATCGGAATCCCAACAACTTACTTTTCAGAAATAGAAAAACCAATAAGCAAATTTATCTGGAAGGGCAGGGTGCCCCGAATTGCTAAAAGTATCTTGAGGAAAAAAAACGAAGCTGGAGGTCTCACGCTGCCCGACTTTAAGGCATATTACGAAGCCACAGTGGTCGAAACAGCATGGTACTGGCATAAAGATAGATATATTGACCAAGGAAACCGAATAGAGTGCTCAGATATAGACCCTCTCATCTATGGACATTTGATCTTTGATAAGGCAGTCAAGCCAACTCATTTGGGACACAACAGTCTCTTTAATAAATGGTGCCTAGAGAACTGGATATCCATATGCAAAAGAATGAAAGGGGACCCGTATCTCACACCCTATACAAAAGTTAACTCAAAATGGATTAAAG
>PVIY010050870.1:0-15965 GCA_004026745.1 Myrmecophaga tridactyla
GGTAGAATTCACATGTGAAGCCATCTGGTCCTGGACTTTTCTCTTTGGGGAGCTTCTTAATGACTGATACAATTTCTTCACTTGTGATTGGTTTGTTGAGATCGTCTATTTCTTCTTGAGCCAGAGTTGGTTGTTCATGCCTTTCTAGAAAGTTGTCCATTTCATCTACAATGTCGTATTTATTAGCATAAAGTTGTTCGTAGTATCCTCTTATTACTTCCTTTATTTCTGTGGAGTCAGTGGTTATGTCTCCTCCTCCATTTCTGATCTTATTTATTTCCATCCTCTCTCTTCTTCTTTTTGTCAATCTTGCTAAGGGTCCATCAACCGTATTGATTTTCTCATAGAATCAGCTTCTGGTTTTGTTGATTTTCCCAACTGTTTTCATTTCTGCTCTAATCTTCATTTTTCTTTCCTTTTGGTTGCTTTGGGGTTAGTTTGCTGTTCTTTCTCTACTTCTTCCAAGTGGATAGTTAATTCCCGAATTTTTGCCCTTTCTTATTTTTTGATATAGGCATTTAGGGCAATAAATTTCCCTCTTAGCACTGCCTTTGCCGCATCCCATAAATTTTGATAAGTTGTGTTTTCATTTTCATTTGCCTCAAGCTATTTACTGATTTCTCTTGTAATTTCTTCCTTGACCCACTGGTTGTTTAAGAGTTTGTTATTGAGCCTCCACATATTTGTGAATTTTCTGCTACTCTGCCTATTACTGATTTCCAACTTCACTCCTTCATGATCTTAGAAAGTGTTTCGTATGATTTCAATCTTTTTAAATTTATTGAAGCTTGCTTTGTGACCTAGCATATCATCTATCCTTGAGAATGATCCATGAGCACTTGGGAAAAAGGTTATCCTGCTGTTGTGGGGTGTAATGTTCTATAAATGTCTATTAGTCTAGTTCATTTATTGTATTATTTAACATCTCTGTTTCTTTATTGATCCTGTGTCTAGATGTTCTGTCCATTGATGAGAGTGTGGAATTGAAGTCTCCAACTATTATGGTGATGTGTCTATTTCTCTTTTCAACGTTTGCCTCATGTATTTTAGATCATTCTGACTCGGTACATAAATATTTATGATTGTTATGTCTTCTTGTTGAATTGTTCCTTTTATTAATACATGGTGTCCTTCTTCGTCTCTTTTAACTGTTTTACATTTGAAGTCTAATTTGTTGGATATTAGTATAGCTACTCCTGCTCTTTTCTGATTGTTATTTGCATGGAATATCTTTTCCCAACCTTTCACTTTCAACTTATGTTTATCCTTGGGTCTAAGATGTGTTTCCTGTAGACAATATATAGATGGGTCCTGCTTTTTAATCCATTCTGCCAGTCTGTGTCTTTTGATTTGGGAGTTTAATCCATTAACATTTAGTGTTATTACTGTATGGGTAGTACTTTCTTCTACCATTTTGCCTTTTTGATTTTGTATGTCATATCTAATTTTTCTTCTTTTTACCTTTACTGATAGTCTTCATTTCTATACTCTTCTCCACACCTCTCTCTCCTGTGTTTTCCTATCTGTCTCTAGTGCTCCCTTTAGTATTTCTTGCAGATCTGGTCTCTTTGTCACAAATTCTGTCAATGATTTTTTGTCTGAAAATGTTTTAATTTCTCCCTCATGTTTGAAGGACAGTTTTGCTGGATATAGAATTCTTGGTTGGCAGCTTTTCTCTTTTAGTAACTTAAAGATATTATCCCACTGTCTTCTTGCTTCCATGGTTTCTTCTGAGAAATCTATACGTAGTCTCATTGGGCTTCCCTTGTATGTGATGTGTTGTTTTTCTCTTGCTGCTTTCAAGATTCTCTCTTTCTCTTTGACCTCTGACATTCTGATTAGTAACTGTCTTGGAGTACGTCTATTTGGATCTATTCTGTTTGGGGTATGCCACACTTCTTGGATCTGTAATTTTTAGTCTTTCATAAGAGTTGGGAAATTTTCAGTGATTTCCTCCATTAGTTTTTCTTTTTTTCCCATCTCTTGTCCTTCTCAGACACCCACAACACGTATATTCATGCACTTCAGATTGTCATTCAATTCCCTGAGTCCCTGCTCATATTTTTCCATTTTTTCCCCTATATTTTCTTTTTCTTGCCGGATTTCAGATGTGCTGTACTCCAGTTCACTAATCCTATGTTCTGTCTCTCGAAATCTACCTTTGTAGGTTTCCATTGTTTTTTTCATCTCTTCTATCTTGCCTTTCATTCCCATAAGTTCTGTGATTTGTTTTTTCAGACTTTCAGTTTTTTTCTTTTTGTTCATTCCTTGCCTTCTTCATATCCTCCCTCAATTCATTGATTTGACTTTTCATGAGGTTTTCCATGTCTGTTCATACATTCTGAACTAATTGTTTCAACTCCTATATCTCATTTGAATTGTTGGTTTGTTCCTTTGTCTAGGCCATATCTTCAATTTTCCTAGTGTGATTTGTTATTTTTTGCTGGTGTCTAGGCATTTAATTACCTTAACTAGTTTATTCTGGAGATTGTTTTCACTTCTTTTACCTAGGTTTTTCTTGCTGGATGAATTTGTTGTCTATCTGTTCTTTGACATTCAGTTTAGCTTTTTCTGGACCACTAGCTTAGGTTTTGTTTAACAGAGGAGAATTTTTCAGTTCTTGTTTTCTTGTTTCTTGCCCTGCCTGTATGGTGTCTTTTTCCTCCCACCCTTAGGAGGGTCTACTTAGGTATTATAGACCCCAGCTGGATTTTCCCAGACCAAACTGGCCTCCTATCAGGAGGAAAGAGTCACCTGCATCGGTTTTCCCTGAAGGTGAGACCCAGCAGGTTGAAAGACTTTCCTGTGATGTCTCTGGGCTCTGTTTTTCTTATCCTACCCAGTATGTGGTTCTTGTCTGCCTGCCTGTCTCACCAGCATAAGGTGTTGCGGTACCTTTAACTTTCGCAGACTCTCCCTGCTGGGGGCGTGGTGGAGACAGAGGAGAGGTTGTAGACTGGATTTAATGGCTTCAAATTACCAAACCCTGGGGTCTGAATTCCTTGAGGGAGGGATTCCACCTGAGTTGGGCCTTACCCCTCCCCTGGGGAAAGCACAGCCTCCAGACAAGCTCTCAAATAAGCTTGTTTCTGTCTAGGCCTGGGGCAGTTGCACCCTGAGTTTTAAGTCAAAAAAAAAAGTTTTAAGTCAAAGGTTGGGATTTACTGTAATTTTTACTTACAATGTTCAGCTATCATAAAAAAATTAGCATTCCAGATTCTTCAGATTTTTAAAGTTTTTTCTGTTTAAGTCTAAGGTAGTTTAGCAATAAAAATTAAATATTATTTTATAGCAGCTTCTTACTTAGTTGGCAACATTAGTTTCAAAATTTGATGTAATCCTTATGGTCCCTCATAATCTCTAGAGTTGCAAGGTACTCAAATTCAAATAGCTGTACTGATAAGAGCGGACTCTCTCAAGTGAGTTGTGATTTAGTACAATAGCAACTTGAAAAAACTGTTTGTTTTTGCTCTTGTTTTTATTTTGTTTTGGGTCAGAAAATCAGCTTCAGAAACTCAGGGACCAGAACCAATTGAAATTGCAGTTACTTGCCTATGATTCTATCAGAGCTGTCAACTGCAAAGAGGAATTTTATTTTATTATTATATATTGTTATATGTAAAATGTCATATATTTTATTTATATAGTATTACATTATATATTATACATATTATACATAGGAGTTAACTATTCACCCCAAATGCTAACTTATTTTAAACTATTAGATGCCACATACTGTATTAATTGGAATTGCCTTTGATACTTATAAACAACTTAAAATGTTTTTAATGATTTTAAATTAAAAGACAAAAATATAAAAGATATATAAACAAATAAATAAATAAAAGACAAAATTCTCTTCTCTTAATGTTTGTGTATTTTTCTGCTTAATCTCACATGTGAAAAATGATTTAGCTCTTTTGAAATGTGGCCCCAAGTTATAGAACTAATTGAAATGAATTTTCGTTATTGCTAAAGACTTCTGTTTCTGGAAAGGGATTACAAAATAAGAACATTATGTACACTTATGATGTAAGTTAGAGGTTTTGTGCCATTTGGAAAAGTGTTGTCTTTCTATTTTGTGTTTTAAAACTGAAAAGAATAATTCTTAATAATGTGCTAAACAGTGCTCTTCCAAGCAAATTATGGCTAACAGGAAATATTTTGCTTTTAGATTTTTACCTATAACAGTATTTGTAAATTATTAATTAAATCTCACTGTAAGTAAAGCATTTAGTACCCCCTACAAAAGTTTCGCCTACTCTCATTTTAATTAGTTTCCAAATGGAATCTGGAAATATAGCATCATTTAATATACATCTTCCTGCTGATTTGACAATTAATCAAGCATCTTTCTATATTTACTTTCATATAAAAAATACAGGCAGTTTTATCATAATGTAGAATAGCAAAAGTTAACAAAAAAATAATCTTTGCATTATACATTAACTAAATGTTTTATGATTGTGGCTCTTCTTACGGTACATATATATGATATATTTTATTTCATTTATTCTCATCCTACAAAATTTCCATGGGACATACTAACTGTTCAAGCACATAGTGCCAGAGGCCAGCTCTGTGGTTCACTGTAACCATAGCAATAACTGTCCTAAAAATAAATAGTGCCTGAGTCAGTGTACATGGAGTCATCTTACTGAGGAAGAATCAGGTTCACAGGCAGCAGGATCACCTGGACCTGGGAATCCCACACGATAGTAACATAATACAATAGCATGAGAGTTCAATACAGATAGATATAAGGCTAAAAACTAGATCTTATATTCAGACCAGACTTTCTAGTGAAATATAAATTAAGGAACAAACTCTACCTGTAGATTCTAAATAAGTGCCAACATGGAAACATGCCACAATTAATGTTTAATACCAAGTGTGAAAGCCCTAGTAACGTGGGATATGAAGCCCAGGGATGAGCCTGGTCCTGGCACTGTGGGATCAACAATGCCTTCCTGATCAAAAAGGGGAAAAGAAATGTAACAAAATACAATATGAGCAGCTGAGAGAGTTCAAATAGAGTCCAGAGGCTATGCTGGAGGATACTCTTCTGCAAGCTTCAGCTAGTTATTGCGATTTATCATGGTTTGCCCAACCCCAACCAAAACCATTCCTGTCAACCCTACAGACCACCTACGGCTCTATCTGAGATTCTACAAAAGTTTCATGCACTATGATTACTTTCCAGAAACCCCCAACCTCCTAGGTCAGGTAAGTCCTAAAACCCGAAGCAGCTAGCCTCTCCAAGAACATCAACTAGTTCTATCCTCTTATCCCATGTTATCAACAGCCCTTTCCAACATGAAAAAAGTTAGAATTGGCATAGCCCAAATATCCCTAAAGGTTGAAAGAAGGATCAAAGGAGAAGGAGAAGTTATAATAGAGAAGATAGAATTTAACAAATGAGTATAAATGCTGAATCATTATATTGATGTTTCTTTTAGTCTCCAGTGTCTTGGAAAACCTAAAAGGAAAAACTAAAATTATGGAACTTTAACCCATACCAAACTCTGAAATCTGTTCTATAACTACTTGTCAAAATGTACTTTGAATTTTATAGCTTTTTTGTGTACGTATTATATTTCATGAAAAAAATGTTAAAAATATGTTTAATAATATGGAGATTTAACTCAAGGTATTAATTTCTTAATCATTAGTTATAAATGCTTCCTTACATTTGGTCTGCATCACCAATTATAAATTCTAATATTTCTGTATTTATAAGTAATCTTATATGATGAAAGAGATATTTTACAACCTTAACCTTTTTTAAACCCTGTACATATTTCTGTTATAGCACTTATCAACAGATCCTGTAATAATTTATCTATTTGTCTAACTCCCTCATTAGACCATGGCCTTCTTGAAGACAGGAGCTGTACCTGTGTAAAAGATGTTTAGATAGTGTCTGTTGAATCAATGAATTCATAATTAGAGACCTAAAATTAAAAATGAGGTGATGAAAATGCCTATAAAAATGACCAAACTAAGGCATCTAGAGAAGGGTACCTTAATTCAAGGGAGGTCAATAGATCAGGAACACTTCTGTCAGCTGGGAAGTCATATGGCTAGCAGATTAACAAGTCATTTTATGAATCTATAAAAGTTTTAGAGGGACTAAAGGTTTTGGAAGATTCTCATATTTTCCATTGTCTAAGAGGCTTCATGGATTCCAATTGCCTATCAGAAAACTGAGATCATTTATAAAAGCCGTGTGATGGTGACCTGGGCACCAGTTCCAGGATTGGAAGGAACGTCCACAATCCAATCAGCAAAGATATTAGAATGACTTAGGCCTAAGCTTTTTGATATATGTTACATAACCTTCCCCAGTTTGTTGAGTTGGTGATAAAAATACTGACCATCAAAAGTCAAGACCAACTTATGCTAAATGCAACCAATTATTCAATGACCATTGCATTAAAAAAAAAAAAAACTCCCAGAAAACATCTCTCTTTAACGCATTGGTAAGTTTGTTTTGTTTTGTCAAAATAAGGGGAACAGAAACTACTATGTGCAAATATGGGGTATGCTTGCCCAACCTCCCTCCAAGTTCCTCATAAAGAAGCTCCATGGAATTGCAACTAGAACAGATGCAGGTGTCTCAGCTTTATTTCTTTGTATTCTATTCATTTGATTAATAAGTTTTTATTGAGCATCTCATACATGCCAGACAATATTCATGGCACTTAAGATTCATTAATGAACAAGACAGACAATTTCTCACCTCTTAGTGCTTACATTCTAGCGTAAGATGTTATTATTTTTTTCCTGAGGCTGACCAATACTGGAGCTTCTCACTACTTGGCAGGCACCAGAGACATTTTGTTCACATGCCAAACATTTCCCCAAGAAACATAAACCTGAAATTGTAGTTTGAATCAGGGAGGAGATTTGATTCTTGCAATGATCTTTCCCCCTGCAGACTGCAGAGAACTTTGTAGCCTTCTAATAAAACATATCTTGCCCTATTTGTAACTAAGGCATTTTAATACTTGCCTTATTCTCTTCTACCACGTTATAAATTCTTTAAAATATTGCCTTATTTTTCATTCTACAGTGTCTTATGTGTGGTAAATTATCAATAAATGTTTGATTTTATTTGTACTTGACTTAGTTATTTAACAGACTTTATCATAATTCTTATATTGAGTATAAATTCCCATTTAAATTACTTATACACAGTTGAACTGTTTTTCTTCCACAGTGCTGCGTGAAGAGGAACCCTTAGTAAATATTTGCTGAATTGAATTGAAAATGTTTAGAAGAATTACTCAGTAGATTTTAAATCAGTTTTTATGAGGGCTATGAATTTCCATTTTACTTAAGCACTTAAAAATTAACCCTTTAAAAAGGAAATAAATGAAAGGATAACTGAGGAAATAAAAACACAGTCAGCAGGTTTTTAAAAAGTTTCATGTATCATTTTCCTATCCCATGTCCTTTTCCCTTTGCTCTCTTTCTCTTTTATAAAGGTTTGAAATATTATTTATTGAACACAGAGGATGGAATTGACCTGCAAGACTTATTAGGATTGCTTGTTGTTTTTAAAATTTTTTATTGTGATAACAAAATTTTCCATTTTAGCCATTTTTAAGTGTATAATTCAGTGATGTTAACTACCTGATGGTATTGTCAGTGTTATATTACCATCACCACCATCCTGTTAGTTTGCAAGCTGCCAGAATGCAATATACCAGAACTGTAACAGCTTTTAAAAAGGGGAATTTAATAAGTTACAAGTTTACAGTTCCACTCTACAAAAATGACCAAACTAAGGCATCTAGAGAAGGATACCTTAGTTCAAGGAAGGTCGATGGGTCAGGAACACTTCTGTCAGTTGGGAAGTCATATGGCTAGCATCTGCTGGTCCCTTGCTCCTGGGCTCCATTGCTTTCATCTTCTGTTTCTGTGGGGGTTCCCTACTTTGCTTCTTCGGAGCTAGCTTTCATCTCTTGGCTTCCCTTGGCTCTCTCCAGATTCTGGCTTGCTTAACGTCTCATGGCGATGTCTGCTGGACTCCAAGCATCTCCAAACATCTGTGTCTCTGTCCTCCAAGTGTCAGCATCTGTGTCAGCTCTGTTCTGAAGTTTCTATTGGCTCTGTCATTTCTGAACTCACTCCAAAGTGTTTCCTATTTTAGAACCTCTTTTGTTGCTCAGATGTGGCCTCTCTCTCCAGCCAATGCAACAAGCAAACTCACCGCCCTCCCCTCCTCTACGTGGAAAATGACTCCTAGGGGTGTGGACCTTCCTGGTAACGTGGGACAGAAATCCTACAATGAACTGAGACTCAGCATCAAGGGACTGAGAAAACCCCTAGAATGAGCTGAGACTCATCGTCAAGGGATTGAGAAAACCTTCTTGACCAAAAGGGGGAAGAGTGAAATGAGACAAAGTGTCAATGGCCGAGGGATTCCAAACAGAGTCGAGAGGTTATCCTGGAGGTTATTCTTACGCATTAAGTAGATATCACCTTATTAGTCAAGATGTAATGGAGAGGGCAGGCCATGGTGGCTCAGCAGGCAAGAATGTTTGCCTGCCACGCCAGAGGACCCGGGTTCAATTCCCGGTGCCTGCCAATGTGAAAAAAAAAAAAATGTAATGGAGAAGCTGGAGGGAACTGCCTGAAAATTAGAGCTGTGTTCCAGTAGCCATGTTTCTTAAAGATGATTGTATAATGATATAGCTTTCACAATGTGACTGTGTGATTGTGAAAACCTTGTGTCTGATGTTCCTTTTATTTACCTTATCAACAGACGAGTAAAACATATGGAATAAAAATAAATAATAGGGGGAACAAATGTTAAAATAAACTTAGATTGAAATGCTAGTGATCAATGAAGGGGGGGTAAGGGGTAGGCTATGTATGAATTTTTTTCTGTTGTCTTTTTATTTCTTTTTCTGAATTGATGCAAATGTTCTAAGAAATGATCATGATGATGAATATGCAGCTATGTGATGATATTGTGAATTACTGACTATATAAGTGGAACGGAACAAAAAAACACAAAATGTTTCCTCTTTTAAAGGATTCTAGCAAACTAATCAAGGCTCACCTGGAATGGGTGGAGTCACATCTCCATCTAATTAAAAGTCACACCCACAATTGGACATGCCACATCTCCATGGAGATAATCAAATCAAAAGTTTCCACCTACAATATTGAATGAGGATTAAAAGAAATTGCTCCCCCACAAGATTAAATTAGAATTAAAACATGACTTTTCTGAGGTACATAATACTTTCAAGCCAGTGCAACCATCAATATCAAAACATTTTCAGCACCTCAAACAGAAACTTTTTATCAATTAAGCAATAGCTCTTCATTCTCCCCGCCTTCTTCCCTTCACAACACCACCTAGTCCCTGGTAACCTCTAATCTCCTTTCTATTTCTATCAATTTGATTATTCTAGATATTCTATATAGGTGGAATCATACAATACTTGTCCTTTTGTGTCTCGCTTATTTCACTGAATATGATGTTTGCAAGTTTCATCCATGTTCAGCATGTATCAGAGCATCATTCCATTTTACAGCTGTATAATATACCACTATATATATATATATATATACCACATTTTGCTTACCCATTCATCTGTTGGTGTATGCTTGGGTCGTTCCTACCTTTTGGCTATTATGAATAGTGCTGTGATGAACCTAAGAGTGGAATTGTTGGGTCTTACATTAACTCTAATTTTTCAATTTATGAGGAACTGCCAAAATGTTTTCCATAGTGGCTGCACATTTTACAATCCCACCAATAATGCATGAGAGTTTAAACTTCCCTACATCTTCACCAATGCTTCCTATTTTCCAGTTTTTTATAATAGTCATCCTAGTGGGTGTGAAGTGATATCTTATTATGGTTTTGATTTGCATTTCTCTAATGATTAATGACATTGAACATTTTTTCATGTGCTTATTGGTCATTTGTATATTTTCTTTGGAGAAATGTCTATTCAAGTGTTTGATCCATGTTTTAATTGGATTGTTTGTCCTTTTGTTGTTGAGCTTTAGAAATTCTTTATATATTTCTAGTCACTTATTCACTTTCTTGATAATGTTCTTTAATGCTCAAATGTTTTAAATTTTGATTAAGTCCAATTTACTTAATTTTTAATTTTGTTGTTGTGTTCCTGGTGTCATATCTAAAAACCATTGCTAAATCCAAGGTCATAAAGATTTTCCTCCATGTTTTCATCTAAGAGTTTTAAGGTTTTAGCTTTTATATTTAGGTCCCTTATCCATTTTGAGTTAATTTTTGTATATGTGTGTGGTGGTTGTCCATCCTCATTTTTTGCATATGGACAGCCAGTTTTCCTAACAACACTTATTGATGAGACTATTTTTTATCTATTTAATGTACTTGGCACCCTTGTTGAAAATCAACTGTCCATTAATGTGTGGGTTGATTTCTAGGCTTTCGATGGCATCCTTATGCCAGTACCACACTGTTTTGATTCCTGTAATTTTGTAATAAGTTTTGAAGCTGGAAAGTATAAGTCCTCCAACTTTCCTCATCTGTTTTTCAGGTGTTTGACTATTTGGGACCCCTAACTCTTTCATCTTAGTTTGATTGTTAGCTTTTCCTTTCTGCAAAAAAGGCTATTGGAATTTTTATTAGAATTGTATCAAAGCTCTAAATCTCTTTGGGTATTATTGACATCTTAACAATATTAAGTCTTCTAATCCATAAATACAAAATGCCAAGCCATTTATGTAGGTCTTCTTTCATTTCTTTCAGCAGTGTCTTATAGTTTTCGTGTACATGTTTTTTATTTCCTTGACTAAATTTACTCCTGGATATTTTATTCTTTTAGATGCTGTTGTAAACTTCTCTTTTAAATTAGAAATCTCCATGTTGGTCAAGCCAGATAATTTTACCCAATTCATGTATCAATCTCTCCCCCTTTCTATCTACCTGTAAGCATTTGTCATACTTGTCTCATTCCTTTCCCCCTTCCATTATCTTTAAAGTCTATTTAATTATTCTTGTTAGGGGTAATAAAGGACATAACAAAATGCAGAATTCTAAAAACTGACAAAGTTTAAAATAACAAGGTGGCTTTCATATGTAACCTCTGCATAGAAATGAAGTGTATTTACATGGCAGACTGGGCACCTTGAGTGGTGGTCTGACTATGTGGACAATGGAGTAGAGTTGCCCTGATCTTGTAGAGTAATAGGAAGCATTCTCCCCTATGGTCAGGGTCTTATGGTTCCCCTGACCTTAGGAGATGTTGCTGTACCTGTTTCCTAAACCAGGAACTATAGAGGCTTTAGCAGCAGTGCCCTAAGAATTCCGTAGCTCAACATCTAGCAATTGCTTGAAGCCTAAGGCTTTTTTTTTTCTTTCTGATTTCGCATGTACCTTTTCACTCCATCTTTCCTACTGGAACCTAATTCCTGCCAGAAATATAGTAAGTCCCACCTATTCCAGCCCTCAGCATGATGTTTAGACTTAATTTATGGTTTCTCTCATTCTGCTTTGCTTGACTGTTGTTTTCCCTCAAGTTTGTTAACTCCTTGAGTCTAATACCAGGCATTTTCATCTTTATTTTCCCACTTCTCTTCTACCATACCATCTTAGGTCCAGCTGTTCACCAAAATTAAAAAAAAAAAAAGTTGTGTTCCAGAACTTCTTTGATATTGGCCTCCTTTGGGACTACTAGCACTTGCACCACCTATTCTGGTCTATTTTAGGATTGTACACATAGGCCACAATGCAGAGACTCTAAATAGACATTTAAGTACGGTTTATACAGCAGGAGTGTGTCTAAGTGCCTTTAATGAAGAGAAATATGAACAGAAATTCATGTATGTGGGAGGTTAATATTTTATTAACAGTAGAATTAAACAATTCAACAATAAAAATTGTTGTAGTGCTCGCTTCAGCAGCACATATACTAAAACTGGAATGATACAGAGAAGATTAGCATGGCCCCTGCACAAGTATGACATGGAAATTCATGAAGTGTTCTGTATTAAAAAAAAAAAATTCGTTGTAGTAATACAAAAGATGTCCAAAAATACTTCATTCAAATTGATTTCTACAAAAGTGCCCCACTAAAAATCCAGAAGTGGTACTAGTAGTACTAGCAGTTATTTTTCAAGTTTGATTGAGGCAGTGAAAATATGGATGTTTCTTTTAAGATGTATTTCATATGAGGGCATATTACAATTCATGCTCAAGCTTTATATAGCAAATCTGACGGAAATTCTCAACTTTCAAATTCATGAATCTTTAATAGCACCTTGTTGGACCCTATTATTGCTCAGTAGCAGGTAAAAAGCTGCTTCTCAAAAGAAGAATAGTTATCTGCAGAGGATAGCATCCTGAACCAGCTGTACAACCTCCTTTTGTTCTGGTCCCTACTAAAAACTAGCAGCTTTTCAGGTCACTTGGTAAATTGCCAGACTTGCACACCAAAATGAAAAATATATTGCCTCCGATATCCAAAGAGGCTTTGTGCCTCTTTTTTCTTGTAGCAGGGGCCAGTTGCAACAGCTTATCCCTCACCTCAATATGTCCCATGCCACTGGATATCTGGAGGTTTCATTGAGGTGGAAGGCCCTTCAGGAATGTGATATTGCTTTTGATTTATTATTTTCCTAGGAAGGAGCAGTTCTAGTGGCTTCCATTTGGCCTTTCCTTCCATAACAGCCTCCATTCCACAAGCCAGGGAACAAATTTGGGGACTCTGCCAGTTACTGAATATGCGTATTCCAATTATGCATTCTGGAACTGAGGAAATAACAAACAGACTGGATTGATGAACCACTGGACTCACTGAATTGGACCTGAGCTAAAATACCATTGATCACCTGATCCCCATGAGCTCCTACTCTGACTGGTGGACCACAGTGACATTTTGGGTATCCTGGAATTAATGTTATTTTAGAGATAGTATCTAATAATACATGAAATGTCTGATCATTTCCTTTTCCTTTGGGGAAAGTTAGCATAATTTTGGTGTGTAACAGGGTCGTTCCCCAAGGGAATTGGCCCTCCCTTCATTCACGGTGCTCAGGGTCTGTAAACTGTCTCAAGTCGAGGAATTGACTGATGGGTCATGATTCTGTTTTTATGATTCAAATTAGAGTTTTGTTAACTTGGCCTAGAACTTTTTTGCTTGTACAGACCAAGTAAGAATTTAGTAGACTGCACATCTATTTTACTTCTAGGTACCCCATGATCTACTAGCCAGGCCCACCTTGTCTTTGGCTATTAAGTACTGTTACTTGTTTCTTGCCAACCTGGGATCTGATTACCTCCTTGTGCTTAAAGACCCAAGGGCAGTGGTAACAGTTCCTACAGTAATATCTGACTTAACCGAGAAGGGCAACCACAGAGTTTTTCAGGGATGATGTTGCTGCTCCCACAAATTTATTCCTGACAGTCCTAGTGTAAGGTGTGTCCTCTGGACATTCCTTGCCTGGATGAACAGTTCTGACCTGATAAAACCCACTCTAACATTCCAATCTCTCTAAGCCTTTGGGTCCCTTCATCTACATTATACCAGGGAAATTTTGGCATTTCAGCTTCAGGTAATGAAGGCCAACTTTTGGTCCATACATCAGCCAACCACCCAAACAAACTGTTAGAGCCCTTTAACTTGTTTAGTTTAGTTGAACACCATAAGTACATGAAATCTTGAATATGGCGTGGATCTTGTTGGTTTTTCCAGGTTAGTGTGATGCCCCAACATATCCCAGAGTAATTTGGGCTGTGAATAAGGAAGTACTTGCAGAGTCCCCTTGGGGGACTGGGGAGAAAGGAGGAAATATTCAACTTCCACATTTGGAGAATTCCTGATATTCTCGTTACTATCTTCTGAGAGATTTCAAACTGAGTCAAGAGTTTATCTTGGAGGTTATTCTTATGCATTATATAGATATCCCTTTTTCATGTGTGATGTATTGGAGTAGCTGGAGGAAAGTTCCTGAAACAGTTGAGCTGTGTACCAGTAGCCTTGATTCTTGAAGATGATTGTATAATGGTATAACGTTTACAATGTGACTGATTGTAAAAACCTTGTGTCTGATGCTCCTTTTACCCAGGGTTTGGACAGATGAGTAAAAAAATAAGGATAAAAATACATAAATCATAGGGGGGTTAAGGGATCAAATAAATCAGGTATATTGAAATACTAGTGGCCAATAAGAGGGAGGAGCAAGGGATATGGGATGTATGAGTTTTTTCTTTTTTCTTTTTATTTATTTTTCTGGAGTGATGCAAGTGTTCTAAAAAGTATCCTGGTGATGAATACACAATTATGTGATGATCTTGTGAGTCATTGATTGTACACCATGTGTGGACTGTACATGTGTGAAGATTATCAATAAAAATATTTTTTTAGGGTAGGCAATGGTGGCACAGTGACAGAGTTCTTGCCTCCCATGCTGGAGACCTGGATTCGATTCTCGGTGCCTGCCAAAGCCAAAAAAAAAAAGAAAAAGTATATACATATATTTTTGTTTGTTTGTTTTTTAAAGATTCTATTTCTTAAGGACCACTCTCAGAACCAAAATCTGTATTACTGATGATTCTCCAGAGGGAAACAGAACTGACAGAATATTTGTATATATATATGAGTATATGCAAATATTAGGATATTTCTTATAGGAATTGACTCATATAGTCATGAGGATTGGCAAATCCAAATTCCACAGGGCAGGCCCAACTTGGGAACGCCAATGTAGGTTTCAATAAATTCCCCAGGAGAAGCTGGCTGGCTGAAGTAGAGAGAGAAATTCTTCTTCGTTATTGCTGAAATCATCAGTTCTCTCTTTAAAGTCTTCAGTTGATTCGATGAGATTTCTCAAAGGAAGGCAATCTCCTTTGTTGGTTGTAGTTGTAATCAGCTATAAATGAAACCTACTGACTAATGATTTAAATCCATGAAATATTCTTATAGTAACAATCAGGCCAGTGCTTGCTTGACCAAACAACTGGACACCATAAATTAGCCAAGTTACACATGAACTTAGCCATCACAGTTATCTTTATTGGAGGGATTTATTTCATTATGCTGCTTTGATCCACTGTCTTGTACTCTTTCCTTTCAGTCTGAAGATCTCTCATTAGCATTTCTAGTAAGAAATGTCTAGTGGTGACAAATTTCCACATTTTTTTTTAATCTGGGAATTTCTTAATATCTCCATCAGTTTTGAAAGCTAGTTTTGGCAGATATAAAATCCTTGGCTGGCAATTTTTTTTTTTCAGCACCTTCAATATTTTGTCTTGGTGCTTTCCAGCCTCTGTGATTTCTGATGAGAAATTGGCTCTTAATCTTATTGGGGCTCCTTTGTACACAACACATTGCTTTTCTCTTGTAGCTCTCAAAACTCTGTCCTTGTTCTTGGACTTTGACTACTATGTGTCTAGGTAAGTGTATCTTGTTTGGGATTTGTTGATTTTCTGAAGGTGTAATGTTCATGCCTTTCATTAAATTGGGGAAGTTTTCTATAGGCTGAGCCCCCAGTCTTGGGGGTTGTTCATATGAAACTTAACCCCCACAAAGGATAGGTCAAGTCTACTTAAAATTTAGGCCTAAGAGTCACCCCCAAGAGGGCCTCTTTTGTTGCTCAGATGTGGCCTCTCTCTCCAGCCAACATGATGAGCAGTCTCACCACCCTCCCCCTCTCTGCGTGGGACATGACTCCCAGGGATGTGTACCTTCCTGGCAATGTGGGACAGAGATTCTGGAATGAGCTGAGACTCAGCATTAAGGGACTGAAAAAAACCCTAGAATGAGCTGAGAATTAACATCAAGGGATTGAGAGAACCTTCTCGACCAAAGGGGGAAGAGTGAAATGAGACTAAGTGTCAATGGCTGAGAGATTCCAAACAGAGTCAAGAGGTTATCCTGGAGGTTATTCTTATGCATTAAGTAGATATCACCTTGTTGTTCAAGATGTAATGGAGAGGCTGGAGGGAACTGCCT
>PVIY010050871.1:0-15955 GCA_004026745.1 Myrmecophaga tridactyla
CCTTTCAAGACCTTCAGATACAGAGCCCTACAGTTCCTGGCCAAGAGTTAGTAATGAATGCCCTATCAAAAGTACACAGCTGTTTCATGCTATGTACTTTGGGGAAGCAAGCAAATGAGAAACAATGTCTTGGCCTCAAGAGGTTACATCCTCTAAGAAAATGAGATGAACACATGCAAATGAGGCAGGGTAGAATTGAATGTGTTGGAGAAACCAGAGAAGACTGTACTGAGTACAGCTGCAAAGGCAGGCAAGATTCTGCGGGAGCCCTGGAAACATAGGCCTTGAAAGGTAGAAGAGTCTGGAAGGACTGGGGGACAGAGAAGGGTATCCTGGCCTGGGCCTAGGAGGGCAGACTGCAGGGCAGGAATGTGCTGATGTCTTCCTGGGACCATGAGGAAAGCTGGTTCCGTGGAGAGAGGGAGCATGTTATAAAATCATCTGGGTTGACAGGATGGAGCTATGGAAAGAGGTCTTGAATAAAAGCAAGCCACAATGTCCATGTGATGCTGAAAGAAGAAGGGAGCACTGAACATTTTGGAGAAGGTATGGGACATAATGCCTGGCACTCACAGAGCGCAATTCTCTCACTATGTCCTGGAACAATCCATGAAGATTAAGTAACATAAACCACATTGGACTGAATGGAAACAGGTAAAGAGGCTAGCAATTCAGCTGATGACAGCTCATTAGCTGCAGAGTTGGGAATGGATCCACTCCTGACTCCACACATAACTAGCATAAACTTTTCACTTATTCTCCATTCTAGAAATATTTATTGAGTGCCAACTGTGTGCTAGGCACTCTTCTAGACTACTGAGAATAAGAACAACTGCAGAAGGAGCATATTTAGGCAGGAAAACCGGGTGCTCAGTTTCAGACATCTGAAGTGTGAGATGCCTATTAAGTATTCAGGCAGCTGGAGATGCAGGTCTGGAGTGCAGGAGAGAGGTCTGGACTGAAGATCAACATTTGGGAATTATCGGTGCTATAGCCAGGCATGAGACGGGATATAGCTAATAGCTTTCCTTGCAAATACAAATAAAAGCTGAAAGAAAGAAAAGGAGAGGGGAACTTCTCAGAAAGAGATAGGAATACTTATAGGATTCTATTAGATAGGATTACTGCCTGATTTCCTTTAGGAGTGCTGCCTGATTTCCTCAAGTTCCACTGCCCGATTTCTTGAGCTAGCACTTGTGGGCATGTAGTAATTGACATAGTGATTTGTGAAAGAGGGAAAACATCTTAGTATAGTAAAAGTCCACATTTTTGTGGTCATTTATAATGACTTCTCAGGCCATCCACAGTGTAGTGACCTCAGGCTGGAGAGAATTTAGACATGGTGGAAAAGAAATTAGATACTGAACAAACTACAATACAGAAATCCAAACTCTGATTCTCAGAAAGAACCATGCGACTGTTCTAGTTTCCATATCTCACGACTGTTTGGATATCGGGGATGCTCACAGGGGCTGGTTCACAGACCTGTGTGATCTGTGCTCGGGTCCCCTGGGAAACGATCCCCCAGGCATCCCAGAAACAAAATTGACTGGGATTAGAAGTGAGATTAGAGTTGTTGTTTTCTTAATGTCATACTCTCCTCCACGTGGGGGGCAGTTACCTGTGCAAACCATAAACATGGAAAAGCAAAACCTCCACTCCTCCAGTTAAAATGGAAAAAGCTTCCTCAAATTATGGCAAGGTCCAGAGCTCAGAAACCCACAAAACAGAGTGGGGTGATGGGGCAGAGGGGAATGAAAGTTGCTTAGAGCAGGCTTGAGAAAGGTAAACACACCAAAGTAGGGAGGGATAAGAAAGCTTACAAGGCTGTGATTCTAGGCACTAGTTCAGGATGCGCTGCAGAGAAAGGTGGGGTGACATCAGAGCAGTGAGACACGGGGCATCTGTGTACCAGGCCTCTCCTCTGCCAGCCCCACTCACCCCCAGTACCATCTGCCTCAATTACTGCAGGAGGGAGGGGGATATGCAGAATGAAGTGGTTTCCAGGATCCCTAAGAACAGAAAGCGACAGATGTATGATGCGACTGATCTCACAGTCCCCAGAAAAAGCCCCTGTCTGCTCTGTAGACCCCCCCCCCCCCACCCCCGCCACCCACACATACACACTCCACCCTGCACCAATGTCAAAAGTTCTACTCAGGGCAATTCGTTCCTTTGGGTTAAGCCAGTGGGCTGTATGGCAGTTGCACATCAGAATTCCCTGGAGAACCTTTATAAATGCAGATTCTAAGGCACCCCATGAGACTCATTAAATCAGACTCACCCAGATTGAAAACCCAGGCATGCACATTTTTTAAGCCATGTCATGTGATTCTGATATTTGCTAGAATTGAGAGAAAAACATTGCCTTCTCCACTGGGGACTACCAATTTAACAAACCAAGCCCTCAATCTTGTGGCTTACCCTTATGAAACTTATTCCTGCAAAGGAGGAGCTAAGCCTATTTATAATTATGCCTAAGAGTCACCCCCAGAGAACCTCTTTTGTTGCTCAGATGCGGTCTCTCTCTCTGTAAGCCAACTCTGCAGGTGAACTCACTGCCCTCCCTGCCCTCCCTGCGACATGCCTACCAGGGTGTAAATCTCCCTAATAACATGGGATATGACTCTGGAGATGAGCCTGGCTCTAGTAGCGTGGGACTGAGAAAGCCTTCTTGACCAAAAGGGGGTGGAGAAATGAAACAAGATAAACTTTCAGTGGCTAAGAAATTTCAAATAGTGAGGTCATTCTGAAGGTTAAGCTTCTGCATTATATATATATATATATATAACCTGTTTTAGTTTTCAGTGTATTAGAATAGCTAGAAGGAAATACCTGAAACTGGTGAACGGTAATCCAGTAGCCTTGATTGTTGACAATGATTGTTTAACTATATAGCTTTTACGGTGTGACTTGTGATTATGAAAACCTTGTGACTGACACTCCCTTTATCCTGGGTATGGACAGATGAGTAAGAACATAAAGACAAAAAATAAATAAATAATAGAGAGGATGAGGGGTATGGGATGTTTGGGGCATTCTTTTTTAGTTTAGTTTTTATTCTTATTTTTATTCCTGGGGGGAGTAATGAAAATGTTCAAAAACTGATTTTGGCGATGAATGCACAACTATATGATGATACTGTGAACCACTGATTGTATACTTGGGATGATTACATGGTATGGGAATATATTGCAATAAAATTGTATCTAAAAAAAGAAGTCAGGGCAGGCCACGCTGGCTCAGCAGGCAAGAATGCTTGCCTGCCATGCCAGAGGACCCGGGTTCGATTCCCGGTGCCTGCCCATGGGAAAAAAAAAAAAAAAGAAGTCAGATGGGTGGGCGATGGTGGCGCAGTAGCAGAGTTCTCGCCTGCCGTGCCAGAGACCCGGGTTCAATTCCCGGTACCTGTCCATGCAAAAAATAATAATAATAACAATAAAAAGTAAAAGAAAAAAAAAAGAGATCAGAGAAAAAAGATTACCATGTGATGAGATTATACTCATCAGAATGCCGCTGAATCTGGGAGAAAGCATGGCCTTGCTGCCATCTTAAATTTGGACTTCTAGCCTCAAAACCATGAGACAATAAATTCTTGTTTAAGAAAAAAAAATGCCTTCTCTGGGACATTTTCTTGGAAATCTCTACTTGATAGGGAGTACTATTAGAAATCACTACCATTGACGGAGAAGCTACCATGTTCCCGAATCTGCACTACATATTTTACACGTCATTTCTATTATTTCTCATAACAAATCAACAACACAGTGGGTATTATTCCTCCCGTTGCACAGATGAGGAACCTAAACTAAAAGACATAAAGGAAGACACCCAGCTTAGCCACCTGTGAGTGACGCGGGCACTGAACCCAGGACCAGCTGCTTCTTTCTCATACGCCACCTGTTAGATGCACCATCTGAAAACCAACAATCAAGCCCACAACCCACCTAAGTCCCAGGAGTCAGGCTCTTTCCTGCACATCCGGGTCTCCTCGCCCCGCACCGTAGCCTCATGATGAAGTCTTCTTGGCACTTTGGCCAGGCTGGCTTCCTATTTCTATGTTTCAAGAGCTGACAGAACATGTGTAGGGACCAGAGCCGGAAGCAAGCTCTCTGTGGAGTCTGCTAATGTGGATTTGTTGGCTCAAACTATTCGGACTGAACTGCGTCTGAAAAATCACATGCTTGGGGCAAGCAATAGGGGGGGAAATATCCACGCCCACAATACGGATATGAGGAATAAATAAACGTACACAGATGTGACCAGGCAGTGTGGGATCTAAAAGATAAACCAGAGTTGGCTCCGTTGGAAAGGATGAGCTAACTTCCTACATCAGCTTCTCCTGGTTCCTTTCTCTAGAGAAACTTCAAAGGCAGAAAAGCAGCAGTCCATTCTCCAAGGTTCCTGGACCCCTGTCTGTGAGAGGAGGAAACAGCAAGAGAAGAAAAAGATTTCCATCTTTCCTCTGACTCTTGGAAGGTTTACCTGGTCAGTGTTGATGGGGGGGCAGGGGTTGTCAGAATTATTTTCAAGTCATTGTCCTCTGCTCCCTTTCGTGGATAATTCTAAAGCTGCCTCTCTGAGAGTCATCCCCTCCTTCTCTTAGACCCCCTCCCATGCCTGAGACATACCACCCTTCAATGAGCAGGTCCAGGCCAGTTCAAGTCACAATCAGCTACAACCTGTCTTTCTAACATCCCTCACAGCATGGGGCACAAGCGCCAGTGCTATCAGAAGCCGAGCAGGTCCACGGAAATGAAGGAAGTAAGTGTTCTAGGGCACTTTGGTTCTTCTTTTAATATGCGACCCTCAGCGTCCCATGGACCTAGGACCAGCAGGAGGACCATACTGGAGAGGCAAAGTCCCGTTGAACTTTTCTGGTCGCAGTGGCGGCTCTGCTGGCAGCCTTCCCGGGGAAGCCAGCACAGGCAGTGTTAGCATCAGGCCATCCCCTGAATCAGCCTTTCTGAGACCACAGCCTGCAGGCTGTCAGCCACGCCGACCGGCCTGGGCCCGGGCCCAAAGTGTGAACATGCCCATCTGCTGGGCTGGGCTGGCCAGGTCTCCAACCTTATTGGTGGACTCTGGCTGGGGACCGTGACAGAGCTGGAAACAGAGCTCACTTATCGAGGGCACTGCTCTCTTCCCCCAGCGGAGCCTCTGCTCTCTTTCTGCCACAGCCAGGGCCAATTCTCACAGCACCATTTACCATTCCAGAAACCCTGATGTTCATCCGTTGGGTTCAAGATTCTTTCTCACTCCCTACAATGGACAGGGTACTTTTGTGCAACTATAAAACCAGAAAGCATCAGACCTGGGCATGCTGGAAGCAAAGTGTAACAACCATAGGAAGTGTTTCTCAGAAACTATTACGACTCAGCTCCACCCTTCTTCCAGGCTATGTCATTCAATCTGACTTTCCAATGCATCGAAACTATCCTCCAGGTGCTGTGTCACAAAAGTCTACCCTGGTGCTGGGTCTTCCAGAGGTGCTTTAGTTTTAATCACTGGTGCGTATATATATGTATATGTATATATGTATATATATATATATATACACACACACATATATAGTGGATGTATATATATATATGTATATACATCCAGATCTATGTATATATAAATCAGATGCTCTAAATCAGAAAATGAAATATCCACAACTAAAAGTAAGTATTGTTTTACAATTTCCCTGTCAGTAAAGACTGTCACTGAGAAGGCTACTAAAACTTCAGAAACCACTGTCACTTGCATATTAGTATAGCATCTCCTTGTAATGCGGCACCTTTGAAGAAATGTGGTCTGAGATGAGAGCGGGTAGAGCTAGAATGGAGCAGGGAGAGATCAAGACATCTGAGAGTGCAAAAGTGAATAATCAGACACAAATGGGGAAAAAAAACAAAGAACCCAGACTGCAATTAGAAAAGCTAAAACTGATGGGGGAGGAGTCTGAGAGAATGGGGAATACAGAAACTGACCAAAAAGGTGAAAACCCATTCGCTGGGAAAACATCTAGAGCCAAAGACAGGCAGAATAAAAAGAGTTTAGGGGTAAGGGGAAGAGAGTGTCCCAGTGGATCCTAAAGAGTGTGTGGGGTGACAGGGGTGGAAGAGTCATGGAGTAGAGTAAGGGGGTGGGTGCTAAATACTGAATGAATAGACTTTCCTCCCCCTTCCTAATCCATCAACCAGCTAGGACAGGTAAACCTTCCAGGAGAATTTGATCTGTGGAGGGGATAATCCTTCCTCTTTAATTAATCTTAATCTCTCTTACTCTGTCACCCCATGCCATACTCTAAATCCTCTGCAGATACCACATTCCAGAGGGAACCTCCAGCCCTGACTCAGTCCAAGGGATGGGAGTTGAGGACAAAGCATTTCCACTCAGATGATGGCAGCAGAAGCGATGCTGACGTTCTCAGCTGGCTTAGGCAAAACTTGTCCGCTTTCCGGTGAATGAGAGAAATGACTCTTGAATGATTCTAATACTTTGAGGTTTCTTATACTTGATATTAGATTATGGTGGTATCTCTAACCTACTTATAATTCGTCACAGTCTAAAGTTTTCATGCTCATTAAGATGTAAATGCCATTGTCACTCAGGCCTGATCAGAACCTAAGAGCAGGGAGGGGTGGGGTGGGGTGGTGGCTTTTATTAAAGTAAAATCTACACACTGTAAAGGTCACCATTTTAAAAGTATAGTTCTGCAAGTTTTGACAAACATATATAGTCTTGTTGCCACCAATACAATCAAGATATAAGACAGTTCCATTACTTTCCAAAATGCACCTGTGCCCCTTTAGAATCAACCCTCAGCCCACCCCACTCCTGCTGGCCTCTGATCTATTTTCCATCCCTACAGTTTCACTTTGTCCAGAGCATCATGCACATGGGATCATACACTATGCAGTCTCGAGTCCACCTTTTTCACTTACTACACTGCTTCTGTGATGAAGATGAGGTCTTCAAAGATGAAGGAAAGAAAAGGACAGGACAGGACATTCGTTGGGTTTTCAAATAGGCCACAAAAGGATATAGAAAAAGAATTGACAGGACACAATCTGTCACCTTTGCATTGACAGTCAAGGGCTGCTCCAAGACTCTAACAAAGGCTCAAATATAGATGCAAAAAAGACACTGCCTGCCCATGAGCCGTGTAGGGTAATTCAAAGAACATGAACTTTGGTTGGAAAGCACGCACTGAGGCTGCATGTTACTCTTAGGTAACTTAGTCTTTCTGAGGCTCATAATTTTCTCCTCTATGAAATGGCATGAGCAACGCTTGTAGAATATGGTCCAGATACAACAAAGCAGACATCACATCCCCCTGCCACGGTGGTAAACTCAAGGATGGGCCCTCCCCGACACTGTCGCTGAAGCCATCAGGAAACAGACCTTCTCTTGTTGTTCTTCAGGTTTCTAAAATAGTCATTGAATTTAAGCCTGGAGCTGTCTGCAACCACTTCTGCCCCCACTTGGGAAGAACTTGCCTGAGAATACAGTCAAGCAGAAGAAAGCAGTTTAGAGGGACAAAGATAGTAACTCGATGTCAGCATATGAGCGCCCTGATCTGCTGATCCAATTTCGCCTCTCTCTATCTATCTCTGGACTGGTACACAGACAGTACATTACTTTTATTTGCTTAATAAAATAAAAGTACACAGACAGCCTATTGCTCAGAGGTGTTGCAAGGATCATAAGATAACACCCATGATAGAGCCAAGTAAACTACACAAATGGGCGATGTTAAAATTCATCTATTTCATTCTCTAGAAACATGATTCCCAATCCCGAACCTTTAAGAGCTCTCACATCTTAATTTCCAATAACTCTAAGGCCTAGGGCAAGGCACTTGCTATTCCACTTATGACAATCAAACACCCAAGATTTTCAGTAGCAGTCAGGCCTTCTCAGAGACTTTCTGGGCAGGTTCCAGTCAGTTCGATGCAGTCAATACTTGCTGAGAACAAGGTATAAGGTTTAAAACTCCATGGTTTTAAACTATTTAGATATAGTCCCTATCATAAAACTGATTCAAAGGAAAGAGAAAGCACATCTGGTTGGAGAAATCAGAAAAAGTTCCTTAAATATGGATGGGATTTCAAACAGCTGAGAAAAGGAAGGGCATTTCAGGGACGGCAAGGCAAAAGCAAGGCACACAGCTTGTTCAAAAGCATCAAGGTGTAGTTTTGGCTGACATACAGTTTATCTACAGGTGTAAAGAAAATTAAATCCAAAAGACTGAGTAAATACTACAAAAGACCCTAGTTGCTAGACAAGAAGTCATTATTTAATTCTACAGGCAAAGAGAAGACCCTGAAATATTTGAGCAGGAAAATAACATGATTAAAACTGTGTTAATTAACTATTTCAATTAATGTAATTAAAGCTATCAATCTGCTAAGAGTGTGTAGGATGAACCACGAGGTGGGAGAGACTGGAGGCCAGCTGGGAGGAAACTGCAGAGTCCAGGCAAAGGTTGCAGGCACCTGCAGTGGGACAGGTGCGAGAGGCTGCCGGGGAATAACAGAGAGGAACTGGGAGGAAGACCGAGGAAGGGCACTCACGAGGGTGGAGGGCAGGAGGGGCCAGCACAGGGTGCTCACTCTCTCAACCTCGGCATTCCACATCACATCTTAGCGCTCCAGAGGAGGAGAGGACCCAGGAATGCCAGCGGCTTGGGGAACATCTTCATTTCAGGAGAGACACCAGCAGGAAGGGCAGGAAAGGAGCAGAGAGGGAAGAGGGAAAGCTGCGTGACCTGCCAGGCAGTCGAGAGGAGGAGCCACAGGCCCTTGGGCAACCGGGCCACGACACTGCACTCCACATCCACCCACGTGAGTGGGGACACCGCTCCCGCTCTGTCTCCTTGGCTCCCTGAGACAAAGGCTGGAGAGGCGACATATGTGCGAGTGTCCCAGGGCTGGTAGGCCCGGACTCAGCCAGGCTCCCCGGAGTGCGCAGGGAGGGGGACATGATCTGATGAGAGATGGCGAGTGCTCGGGGACTCCGGATTTATCTCAAAGTTGAGGGAAAGCTCCACCAGGCAGCAGCCTGTCAGCGAGCCAGCACGTGGTGGGGGCAGCTCAGGTCCCTGTTCCTTTGCTCACCCATCTCCCGATCAGGATTTCATCTTAAAGTCAGCTGCATGGGAGGGGCATTTGGTCTTGAGTTGGTGAGGCTGGAATATTCATGCTCCCTTGGCAGGAACCACCCAGCCACTTCCTGGAGCTGAGGTCCTTAGGTCTAGGCTCTGACAGCACCCAGCAGGACAGGCAAGCGCTTCTGTGGCCGTCTCTCCCTTGACCTGACAATGTCCATCCCCTGGGTCATGGCAGCTCCCCTTCCCAATGGCCAGGCATCTCTTCCCTCTGCTCTGCCCCCTTCCCCCAGCCTTTCCCACTCTCCAAGATTGGGATTTGAGCCTCAGCCCATCCGTGAACTCTCCCCAGACCACCTTCACCAAAATGATCCTTCACTCTAACAGATTTCCAACATACTGGGGGCTGTAGGAGCTGCTCACTGATGAGTGTGCCCACTCGTGCACATTTTCCACAAAACTTCCTGCACACCTACCGGAAGATGCCATGGGAAAGGCAACCACAGGACATTGAAAGGAGAGAGGGTCAATATTCTCTGTTCTCCAGAAACTTGACTATGTAACAGGAGTGAGGATGGCCCCACAGGTAAGTAAGTTGCCTTGAAAGAGTCGGAGAGACAGGCAGCGTCACAGAAGTCAGAGCAAGGGTCAGCATTCAGGGCAGGGGCACTCAGGAGAGGCTTCCTGGAGGAGGTGGCTGCTCTGTGTCTGACTTACCTAATGTAAGCAATCAATCTCTCCCCATGCCCCCTGGCCCTGGCACATGGCAGCACTGAAGAGAAATGTCTTCAGCACTGCGATCCAGTTACAGGAACGTGGGCCCTGTCATTCTGCCTTAGAACCCCAGCAAGCTACCTGATCTCTCGGCTTCATTCACCCATCTGTGAAACAGGAATGAAAGTGCCTGTCTCAAACGTATAAACGTCCATGGGTGAAATCCGTTGGGCAATGGACTTGGCCCTGGGCCTGATGCTGCGCCCTTCCTTCCCTCTGTCTCCCCCAACTCTGGAATCAAAGCGTCAGCGTTTGTGAGCAGTCTTCCCCGGCCCACTCCCTGCCTGGCACCCACACTCCCCAGGAGGAGGGCTGGCCTGCCTGCCTCATTCCCATGTGCACCTGCAGACAAAATGCACAAAATATTTATATTCTAAGAGATATTTTCCCTTTGGTGCCCACAACACCACTTTTCTGCCACTTCCTACCTCTCCTCAGCTCCCTTCCCATCCTGTTAATCTGATAAGAGCCCACACTGCCGCAGGCCTGTGCCAGGCGCCCTGGCATTTCCTCCAGAGGCACTTCATTACTTCATCTGCAGACCAGCCCAAAGAGGGCTGTTTTTTTCATTTTTTTATTTTTCCTAAACATAACACACAAACACGAACATTCTTACCACATGATCATTCCATTCTAGGTATATAATCAATAACTCACAATATCATCACATAGTTGTATATTCATCACCATGATCATTTCTTTGACCATCTGCATCAATTCAGAAAAAGAAATAAAAAGAAAAAAGAAAAAAACCTCATACATACCCCTTACCCCTCCCTCTCACTGACTGCTCGTATTTCCATCTACCCAATATATTTTAGCCTTTGTTTCCCTATTTTTTCTATACCCCTTATCACTCCCTTTCATTGATCACTAGCATTTCAATCTACTAAATTTGTTTTAACATTTGTTCCCCCTATTCTTTATTTATTTTTAATTCACATGTTTTACTCATCTGTCCATACCATAGATAAAAGAAGCATCAGACACAAGGTTTTCACAATCACAGAGTCACATTGTGAAAGCTATATCATTATTCAATCATCTCCAAGAAACAGGGCTCCTGGAACACAGCTCTACATTTTCAGGCACTTAAGAGGGCTGTTTATTATTATCCCCTCTCTTACAGAGGATGAAGTTGGGGCACAAAAACATTAAATGACTCGCGTGTGGTCACCAGAGCTAACAAGTGGGGAGCTGAAATTCAAAACCAGGCACTCCGGATCCAAAGTCAAACCCCTCATCCCCAATCGGCACTACCTCCCATGCCTCACAGCTCCTTTGGATGGCTCTTTGGGGGCTACACCACTGAGCTGTCTGTTCATATGGATGTGACAGTCTCTGCGGAAGGCGGAGTGCCAAAGGAGAGCCTGCATCAAAGTGGACAATTTTTCACCTCGAAGACACGAACCTTGAGTGGCAGGAGATACGGTGGGCCAGCCCTGCCTTATGCCGCAGACCACCCCACAGGGGTGGTGGACCAAATAAGGTTTCAGTCACGTCCTGTCCTTCTAGCTCCAAGGAATCTGCCCGCATCTCAGGCTACTGTCCCACACAGGCTGTCCTGACTTAAGAGTCACAGGATGGGTTCCTGCGAAGCAGATTTTAAGATGGAGATTTGCATTCAAGAGGTTTATTAGAGGGTGAGTGCTCTCAGATCAACTTCCGCGGAGGCAGTGATGGAAGCAGGAGCGGGCAGAAAGAGGAGTGGGGCTATTGTGACTCAGTGGCGACAAAGGTCTCGGCCAATCAGTCCCAAGGGGAGGTCTGGAACTAGAATGGCTCTGCAGAGTTGTCCCAAATTGAGGTACAGGGGCTGGCTGGACCTTTTTACTCTGAATCTGCCAGTCTTCAGACATGGGCTGCCCCCAACCCCGGGGAGGGGCGTGACCTTAGGCAATACCCTGGGATTGGGAAGGGGCCTCAGCTGCAAGCTGTCAGCTTTAATCAACACTCTCAGCAGTCAGGGAATGTGTGTCAGGCCTGTAGGGGAGATGTGTGCACTCTGGAATCCATCACTCCACTCAGGTTCAGCCATTTTCTCAACACACAGTCGTGGTCCAGGCCCCAAATCCAGCTGTTCTTATTCATTATCCATATATATATATAAATGGGAATATAAAAATATATATATATATATAAATGGGAATCAGGTCTGGGTATCCTGTCTCCTCTTGCACTTGCCTGACTCCCAAGCTGCACCATAAAACTGGCCCTTCCTCCATAAACATTTGTTGAGTTGCAACACTCAAGCCACTCAACATACAGCAATTTACACAGAGGGATATACTGCTGTGCTGGATTGCAACCATTACACAAAATGAGGTTCAACTATAAACATGAAACTGAATTTTAGAGTTTAATGTTTTTTACTAGGCTGCACTTCCTAGCCAACTGTGTCGGTCTGAATCTGACCTGAAAAGCCAGGCCCTCTAATCCTCATTCAGTATTGCTGGGTGGGAGCATTTTGATTGTTTCCATGAAGATGTGACCCACCCAATTATGGGTGGTAACTGCTGATTAGATGATTTCCATGGAGGGGTGTCTCCACCCACTCTCGCTGGAATCCTTTAAAAGAGGAAACATTTTGGAGAGAGTCCCTTTTGGTAGAGCCACGAGAAAGCCAGCAGATGCCGCCATGTTCACCATGTGCCCTTCCAGCTGAGAGAGAAACCCTGAACTTCATCAGCCTTCTTGAACCAAGGTATCTTTCCCTGGATGCCTTTGATTGGACATATCTATAGACTTGTTTTAATTGGGACATTTTCTTGGACTTAGAACTGTAAACTAGCAACACATTAAATTCCCCTTGTTAAAAGCCACTCCATTTCTGGTATATCACATCCTGGCAGTTAGCAGACCTGGACACCAACCAACCCAAACAACCAGAACTGTGTACTTTGTAAGCACTCCACAATTACCCAGCCTTAGCAGGATGTTCCATGCTTCACCACTGCCATTCGGTACAGGTAAAAAGTGGGTGATGGCCCCTGCCTTCCAGGACCTCTTCTTGAGATGATAAGACCACCATATGAAGCAACAGCCCCCGTGTGGGCAGACCCAAAAGGAAATCAGAGTCGGAGAAGGCAGGGACCAGCAGGGGCCAAACTGGCAACATGACTCATCACAGACAGCAGAGTCATGCCCGGAGTCAGGGTCCCCTAAGCTCTCAGCTCTAGGGGGAAGAGATACTCCTGTCTTTGTGGGAAGAATGATACATGGACAAATGGGTGGAAGAACAGGTGCATTTCAGGCCAGCTACTTGGCTGACTTCATGACCACCTTCAAGTCATTGCTCAAATTTCAACCTCAAGAGGCCAACTCCCACCAGCCTCACACCTCCCAATCCCTCTTACCCTGCTCTGTAGTTTTTGTTTTTCATAACCTTTATCATCTTATCACATACTACATCATTTATTACTTACTATTTATTGTTTATTATCTTTCTTTGTTAAAATGTAAGCTCCATGAAGAAGGGTTCTTTGTCTTCTGAACTGATGTATTCCACCTTCCTAGAATCTTGCTGGCACATAGTGGCATCCAATAAAAAATACTTGTTTGAGGAATAATGAATAAAAGCAAACATTTTGGAATATTTACTATGTGCCAGGTGCCAGGGAAATAGTGAACCAGCCAGAATCCCTGCCCTCACAGAACTTGCAGTCAGTCTAGTATTTTCTCAACAAGTTTCTGGGAAAGGATTAAGCCCTAATGCCCTAAGCCTCGGTGAACTTAGCCCCCAGGGCATATACCACCCACTCCCTGTTTTTTTTTTCGTAAATAAAGTTTTGTGAGAACACAGTCATGCTCATTCATTTATTTGCACTGTGTAAGGCTCCTTTCATATCACAATGGCAGAGTCATTTGGACAGAAACTTGCAAAATGGAAGATATTTAATATCTCGTCCTTTACAGGAAAAAAAAAAAAGTACCAATCCCTAGGCTCTAGGGCATCCATTAATTGTATGAACTTTTTTTTTTTCGTATGGGTAGGCACCAGGAATTGAACCCAAGTCTCTGGCATGGCAGGTGAGAACTCTGCCACTGAACCACCATGGCCCACACAATTGTATGAACTTTTAAATGCATCCATTAATTGTATGAATTGTAACTTCCCTCCTGTCCATCTATAATTGCACTAATTATATACCATCCTTTGGAGAATTAAGGAAATAGTAAATACTGTCATTTTCTGAGTTCTATGTTCTAGATGAGGAAACCTGTTTGAAAAAAAGATGTGAAAGAAACAGATAAGCAAACAAAAAGGTAAAGACCAAATAGTGTGTTAGGTGCTGACTAGTGGAAATGCAAGTCAGATACTATGGGAGCACAAAGGAAGCTGCACCCACCTGGACTGGAATGTTAGGAAACATTCTGGAAGGACACCTCAGATATTATTATTACTGTTACCACCACTGCCACCGCAGAACCAATTAGCTTAATGGGTACAGAGTTTCTGTTTGGGGTGATGGAAAAGTTTTGGTAATGGATGGTGGAGATGGTAGCACAACATTGTGAATGGATTTAAAATTACTGTACTGTAGATCTGAAAGTGGTTATAATGGAAAATTCTATGTAATATATATGTTTCCACAATAAAACATAAATTTAAAAAAGTATATTAGTTCCCAACACTCACTGTGATTAAGAAATGACAAAAAAAGAAAAGGACAATAATTTAGACTAACAGAAACTTTTTTACAAAGAGGTGGATATCGATAAAGGCTATAAACCTCAATAGCGTGAGCAGTGGTCAATGACATTTGATTTGATTATTCAGCGACCTCGTGGTTGTGTGACAGATGTTCTGAAGCAGAATGCGGCCCTGTGGGTTAATGTCACTGTATAATGAACTTCAAAATATCCCATATTTTAACATGATGAGAATGTATCTTACAACAGCATTCAGGGCTGACTTAAAGGAAAAATCTGAGTCCCTGAGACATGTCTACCCTCTGCCTGTTCCCGTGGGGAGGCCTTGACTGCCCCTGCCGGCCCTGGATGTCCAGGACCCCTATAGGCTCTAACCCCCTCCAAAGAGAGTCTATCCCCAGTAAAGAGCTCAGATATTTCATGTATGAGACGTTCAAATGATGGATAAGACAGGGTGGTCCTTCTCTATGAGAGCTGTATTTTAACCTAGTTATAACAAAATTGAAGTTACAGGGAAAGCTTTCTAAAAGAGGGATTTCAAGGACTGGGCATACAGTGGGGAAAGGCGTTCTATACAGTTGGAAAACATCCCCAAAGCCTGATGGACACCAAAGATGGTACCGCGTGGTCATAGAAAGATCCAGGAGTTTAGAGCATCCTTAATTTTTAAGGTTATTTATTATTTGATTGTGGCCAAGATATCTCCAAGTCTCTTTTTCTCATCTATAAAATGAAAGTGAGGAGTAATAAGAAAATGTAAGGGAAGGGTCTCGGGATACTATGTCTCTCCAGGCAAATGTTTTATTATTTTTACAGGACTCCATCTCCCCAGCCCTTTGGGCTCCCTCCCAGGCCTGATGCACATTTATGCCTCAGACCAACATGAGCCATAGAACAGCGGGACCTGCAATACTGACTAAATAGTGATATAGAATGGGGCTGCTCTTTCTAAGCAAATGTTCGGGGCCCAAGAAGCTGAACTGTGAAAGACTCTTCAAGAAGCAACTTCCATCATTAAACACGGCCACCTGGCAATCATGGGCAAAGACAGTGGGTCCCTCAGCTAAGCTATGCTATGTTCTCCCGACATTAACTGTAATAGCCAACCAACTGTGAAAACAAGAGCAAGGGCTAACTGATCATAATAATCAACTGGCCCGAAAACTCACCTTATTATCAGTCTCCAAACTGTCCACAGCATCTGCCTTGCACCTGAGAGGCATCAGTTTTCCACTGATAAGAAAGCACCCAGGCATCCACTATTTCCCATGTTCCTATTTCCTTCACATTCAAAATTTTCATTAACAGCCTCCATTAAACCCTTTAATCTTGAAGGGCCAAGATGGCAGCTTAGTGAGGAGTGGGATTTATTTCGTCCTCCAGAACAGCTAATAAATAGCCAGGAACAGTACAGAACAACTGCTGGGGCCA
>PVIY010050872.1:0-15973 GCA_004026745.1 Myrmecophaga tridactyla
TTTTTTGGTTTTAAAAGCTTATGTACAGAAGAGAGGGCAATGAGAGATCCGAATCTCCTTGAGTTTCAATACCATGATCAGCCCATTCCTTAGAGTGTGCAGTTTAACCAATAGCAGTTGACCAGAAAATCACTCTCTTAACTCCATTCAAAGGAAGCACCTCATCACGGTTGAACTAGGATATGTTGGTGGAAGGAAAGATTTTCTGGTGAATGGCTGCTGTCATGTCAACAGCCTCACCTGCCATGCTGGAGACCCACGTTCATTTCCCAGTGCCTGCCCATGCCAAAAAAAAAAAAAAAAACTTGTGAACACTCTCATGGTTCTTGATACATAATCATGGTTCTGGATACATATTTGAAGTTACCTTTTAAAAGTGCTTTTAAGCTAGTTAAAGTAATCATTTACATCTTTTTATTTTTTTGCAGGTCCGAGGTTATGATTTCAAAGCTGACATATGGAGTTTTGGGATCACTGCAATTGAACTAGCCACAGGGGCAGCTCCTTATCATAAATATCCACCAATGAAGGTGAGGCTCATGTTCAAAATGGTATCCCAGCTCAAGTCCCGTCAATTTATCAGTCTTTCTTCATTTTCCATTCTTACTCATAGATTTCTGGCCTGCATCCCTTTTTCCAACTGGTACTACTAAAATCTATATTAGATACTTAGTTTTTAGACCTGGATAATTTTGCATTGTAGTTAACCTTTTTCTATGCTATCTCTCCATCTCCTGATCCTTTAATTAATTTGATATTAGGGACCCATGTCTCCCTTTATATATATTCCCCACAGTTCCCTGTGCTGAACAGTCTCAGTGGGGATGATGATCATTCCTACTTCATAAAGTTGAAGGTTAAATAATAATAGTAATTATGTCTACCACTTATTGAGCACTTTTCTGTGGCAGGCACTGTTTTATGTGCTTTTCATATATTAAGAAAGATAATCCATGCAGAGTGTTCGTATACCAGATGCCTTTATTATTCACATTATTAGCTGAATAAAAGTTCAAATAAGTTTGCTTTATGGCAGTTCATTACACAACTTTTACTCAAAGACCTATTATTGTTTGAACTCTAGCTAACCCTCTTCAAATTTAAACTATATCCTGATCTAGTAGTTGCCTGAAATATAATTTCTAATCTTATCCCCAACATTAGTAACAAATTGAGTTTTTGTCTTTCAAGATGGTGCTGCCAGTATTGTTAACCATTTTTATCAATGTGATCAGCCCTTTATTATAATATGCATATGAATTCCATTCTTCTGTTTGTAGCTCTAGCTATTGTTTGTGGCCCTGCTTGCCCTCTGACTTTGTTTAAAATTGTAAATTGTTGTCAGATTGGTGTCATTCACAATTGTGTGATTCACATCTGTATTATCTTGATGAACTTTGTATTAGTTAGGGTTCTCTAGAGAAACAGAAACAACAGGGAATACTCACAAATATAAAATTTATAAAAGTGTCTCATGTGACCACGGGAACACAGAGTCCAAAATCCACAGGGCAGGCTGTGAAGCTGACAATTCCGATGGAGGGTCTGGATGAACTCCACAGGAGAGGCTCGTTGGCCGAAGCAGGAAGAGAGCCTGTCTCTTCTGAATCCTCCTTAAAAAGCTTCCAGTGATTAGATTGAGCATCACTCATTGCAGAAGACACTCCCCTTGGCTGATTACAAATGGAATCAGCTGTGGATGCAGCTGATGTGATCATGATTTAATTCTATGAAATGTCCTCATTGCAACAGGCCAGCACTTGCCCAACCAGACAAACAGGTACCAACATTTGGCCAAGTTGACACATGAACTTGACCATGACAAACTTTAATCCTTTAAAAGAAGTTACTCCGTCCCCTTAAGTAAGGTTGAAACAATATACAGTAAAAATATATTATATATTAGGAGAACGGTGGTTCAGTGGCAGAGTTCTCACCTACCATGCCAGGCCTGGGTTAGATTTCTGGTGGCTGCCCTTGTGAAAAGAAAAGAAAAATATATATATATTATATATTAAAAAAAGAAATCCTTGGTATCTTCATATTCAAAACATGGTCATACCTGTATTGAGCTACATGCATATTTAATGAGTGAAATTTTGATTATGTAGAAGGTTAGTGATAATTGAATTTTAAAGCAGTGTTCCACCTACAGGTTGAAGATTCCTAGGAATAAGAGGTTATTCACAAGTTTTTAAACTTACATGTTTTTGTAACTATAAGATGAGAGGCTTTTTCAGGCCAAAGAAATGCTTACTTTAAAAGAAAAGGTGGGAAATTCTGGAATTGTAACCCATACCAAACTCTGAAATCTTTTCCACAATTAATTGTTGTGGTATGTATTGAAATTTATTGCTTTTTTTATATATGTTATTTTTCACAAAAAAAGATAAGAAAAATCTGTTGTGATGATATATGCACAGCCATATATATAATGATATTGTGAGCCTTGATTGTACACTTTGGATGATTACATGGTATGTGAATATATAATATATATCAATTTAAAAAAAGTGGGGCATGAAGGTGAACTCCTACCTCACACCATATACAATAGTTAATTCAAAATTGGTCAAGACTTAAATATAAGAACCAGACCAATAAAACATTTAGCATTTGTTGAATCCTGACTTCTCTGTCAACAGATCTTCCCTCTCATTTGATCATTCTCTTAGTCTTCAGGGGTTTTTGGGGAGTGACCATTCTAACTTCTTCATGTTGAAAAGGGATTCCAACATGGGGTAGGGGAACATTCTGGAAGAAACTGGTAACTCTTAAGTTTCAGGACTTATGTAGGATAGGAATAATCTGAAGGTTTTAAGTTTCTGAAAAGGAAACTTTCTGTTTATATTTTTTAAAACTTTATGTAATTATTTCTTCAACACAAAAGAAATAGATTTCTTAAAATCTTTCTAAATTTAGAAAAAACGTTTGAGGTTGGATTCATTATGGTTTTTTGAAAAGTTGCATGCTTCAATTTTTTTTTTTTTTTTCACATGGGCAGGCACCGGGAATCGATCCCGGGTCCTCAGGCGTGGCAGGCGAACATTCTTGCCTGCTGAGCCACCGTGGCCCGCCCACAGGCTTCAATTTTGTATCACATATATTCATTCCTTGCTGAAAAGGATAATGTGATGTAATCAACAATTTTACACATCTTCCACTTGTCAGTTTTGGTGGTTTCTATACTCTTTACTTCATCAGGGTATCTGTACTGCAACCATGGTTTCCTCAGTAGTTTAGACTTAGTTCTCTTTATTTAAATGGCTTCACTACCTGCTGCTTGCACTTCTCCCGTGGCTTCTCTTTTCGGTGTTTTTTCCCACTTTTGTTAGGATTGTCACATACCCTAAAGGGAAACGGAAACAACACACATGTGGGACTCTGGTAACCTGTTTCATCTTTATTTAAACCAGGGATTTTCTTTTCTGAAAATCTTTTCTTGCCTAGCGTCATCTTGTTGGCTTGTCTAACAAACGTGCTGCGTCTTGATCTACCTTTGATTTTTTTTTTCTCCCCTACAAATTGTATCTTTCAGGAATGAGAGATCTGTTTCCTCTCTGTGTTTTTATTTCCAGTCTTTCACACAGTTCTGACTGCATAGTGGAGACTTAATAATTGATTGTTGAATAATGTCTTTAATAAATTGTAAACTAATGAACTTGCCATCCAACAGCCAGTGTTGTTTGGGGAAATGAAATAAGGAAGTCAGAAGAGTCCACAAATTTGGTGTATAATAATAATACTGGTTTTGTACTTAGCCACTTGATTTGCCAACAGTATATTTAGCTATTGATATCTGCTAGGCAGTTGGAAATTCATAAAATTGAATGCATAGATTTGGAGATTATTCCAATAAAGCTGATGATTAATCTGTGTAATCAAATAAGATTTTGGAGAGACTTAGTACTGGAAAATAAAGACCCAAAAGCAGAACTTGTAGGTAATGTTTACATTTACAAGAAACATGAGTAGGAAAGGAGAATACCCCTGGTTTAAATAAAGATGAAACAGGTCACTAGAATCACCTAGGTATGGTGTTTCAGTTTCCCTTTAGGGTATGAAATGTGACAAAGCTAGGAAAGGCAGAGGTATAACGAAAGAAGAGAATACAGCTACTGTGTTGCCAAAAAAGTCAAAGAAGGAAGAGATTTAGGATAGAGTAATCAAGATTGTCAAATGCTGCAGGGGAAGGTAAGAAGAATGATAATTTTAAATGCTTATAGCTTTGTTAACTAGGATGTGAGAGAAGTTTCTGAGGTGCTTTGGAAAGAGAGGGACAGATTGCAAGGCGTCAAGGAGAAACAGATCCATGAAGAGGTAAAGTCAGTAAGGTTACACTTTTAATTTTGCTGCAGTTTTAATTTTTTTAAGGGAGTTTTAGTAAATAAATAATAGGGGGGGAAGGGGTAAAATAAACTGGGTTAATTGAAATACTAGTAGTCATTGAGAGGGAGGGATATAAGGGGCATGGGATGGGTAAGTTTTTCTTTTCCTTTTTCTGGAGTGATGCAGATGTTCTGAAATGATCATGGAGATGAACACAACTATATATGCTATTGTGAACGATTGATTATACACCATGTATGGACTGTATGCGTGTGAAGATTTGTCAATAAAAATAGTAAAAAAAGTTAAATGCTGATTCTCTAGGTGATCCTCGGCACTCTGAAGATAGTCATTCAGACCATTCAAGTAGATTCTTGTTAAAAGGCATTTTAATTTTAAAGATTTTCACTAAAATAAAAACTCAAAATTAAAAAAAAAAGAGGTAGTTTGACAGTATAAGAATGGGGAACAGAGAACATGAAGAAGTAGAGAATTCTAATTAAAGGACATAGTGTTGATGCATTGAGTCCTTGTGGGCAAATCTAGGAAGTCCACCATCTGTAGGATATTATTTATGTGGGAAACACATAAATAATTCTGGGTTCCAAACAACTGATCTGGATGTGAACTTTTAGAAAATAAAATATGCTTGTATATTGGGGATTACCTGTATTGAAAATATTTTGGCCGCAATATATAATTAAACTTGACTGAGTCTTCATAAGTTTAATTATATTGAAAAATTTTACAGGTTTTAATGCTAACACTGCAGAATGATCCTCCTTCACTGGAAACTGGTGTTCAAGATAAAGAAATGCTGAAAAAATATGGAAAATCGTTTAGAAAAATGATTTCATTGTGCCTTCAAAAAGATCCAGAAAAAAGGTAAAGCATGAGATGAAGTTTACTTTTTTGTTTGTGGAAAGTCTAAGAATTACATACCTACATGCACAGGGAATTATTTGTGCATATTCAAAAGACCTAAGTATAAACATAAGAAAAAGTATACAGAGATCATTATATTAGACTGGAAATGAATTAATTAATTTCTCCCTTCTTTTCAGTATATAGTGTATTCTAAACAGTTCAACTATTTCCTAATTAATCTCTTATGATTATAAAACTATATATTGTGAACTTTCTATGACTGTAGTGCTACGGTAGTGAGAGGTGTTTGTTTTCAGTTTGAATTTAAAAGGCTTCATATCTTACACTCTCAACAATTTTAATAGCAAAAATAACTCACATAGCGAATGTAGTTAATGCCAGATAACCATACTAATTTCTTTATTTGAATATTTTCAAACAAAAAATTTAAAAGTTTCCTTGTCAATGCTAGGCACATTGAACAAGTGAGCAAATAAACAAAGTCATCTAAGGTGTATTTCTTTATTAATGAAACAGAAACAGAGAATGTTGGAGATCATTGAGTAAAACCTTTTATTTTATATTTGAGGATACTGAAGTCACCTAGCTACTTTGTCCTAGTGCTGGGCCTTGAATCCAAAACTCCTGATTCCTAATTTAGGCCTCTATTCCCACTCTTACTTATTCTTCTGCTTTACCATATATATTCTGCTCAGCTTCCTAAGACTAAGAATTCTTTAATTTTGCTTTCTCTAATAGTCAATGAAAGGAAAAAATTTTAATTGCCATTTGTTCGTGTCTTTATTACATTTACTAGGGCTTCAGAATTTACTGTTGGAAATATTGGAGAGAGTAGGTAAGAAAAACAGGAGCAACAAAGTTCAAGCCTGTGTTAAAAGATAGGAAGTACTGGGCAAGCCACGGTGGCTCAGCAGGCAGAGTTCTCGCCTGCCATGCTAGAGACCCAGGTTCGATTCCCAGTGCCTGCCCGTGAAAAAAAAATAAACTTTCAATTAAAAGATAGAAAATACTTTTGGTTCTGCCAAGTTTATTGATTAAAATAATTGAAAATTACTTTTTAATGTGTCTTTCTACATATATGTATTTCTGTATCTTTAAATATACACACAGAGAGGCATATATGTGACATGTATAAGAAATTTTGTTCACAACATTTTTTTGTTTGGTTGTTTTTTTGGGGTGAATTGGCCAGGAATTTAACCTAGGTCTTTCACATGGCAGGTAAGAATCCTACCACTGACCTACCCGTGCACAAAAATTATCTTTTTCTATAAGCACCTAGAAATTCCAGATAAAATGAATTAAATTTGAAAAAATAAAATTCCGAAGGTATACTTGTAACAAAGGGAGAACTTCAGATACTTGAAAAAATGAGGAAACCATAAATTAGAGAAGATTGTGAACTGATCTTGTGACTGCCCTCAGTTAGACACTGTACTTTCCAGTAACCTATAGGCTTGGCTTTCTAATTACCATGTGGGGACTGGAAACAAGATCTTGGGCTCAGCCAGTGGGAATTTTTAACTGAGATCCCTACTTAAAGTCAGGACTTTAGAACTCTGTATTCTTAGTGAAAATATAGACCAAAAACAGAATCTGTCTACACAGAGAGATAACAAAAATCTCTCCTGAATAGCCCAGTTCTGCAAGGAAAATCATTATCCTCCCCCCAAATGGTACATGACATTTAGGGGTGAAAATCTCCCTGACAATTTGGGGCATGACTCCGAGGATGAGTCTGGCCCTGGCACTGTGGGGTAGACATGCCTTCCTTACCAAAAGGGTTGTTGACATCCCTTTTCAACATGAAAAAGTTAGAATGGGCATTGCCTATAATCCCTATGGATTGGGAGAAGCGTCAAAATAGACAGAGGAGGTATAAGAGAGAAAATAAAATTTAACAAATGAGTATGACTGCTGAATCACTATATTAATATTCCTACTAGCCTCCATGTTTTGGAGCAGCTAGAAAGAAAAATCTGAGATGACGGTATGGTAGCCCATGACAAACACCATGGATTTGTTCTGTAATTAATTACTTTTGAAGCATACTTTGAAAATTATTCTTTTTTCCTTTTTGCTTTATATATATGTTATATTTCATGATTGAAAAGATGAAAAAACATTTTGCAGTTTTAGAATCTGAATTTTACATTACACTACTTGTGCTATCCAGAAATCCACAGGTTTAGAAAATAAAAATTATTGCCAAGCCAATTTTATTTTCAGCAGAAACAGCACTGGAAGAAACACTTCCAAAACCCAGGTCCCATGGTATTCCCACATATAATGCTTCACTGAAGATAAGATCAAATCCAAAAGTACAAAACACAGTGAAACAATCCACTGTAAACAGGAGTCACCAGACATAATAAGCAGAAGTATTAGTGCTCCAAGAACTTTGGATAATGCAATGATCTCTGAGGAGGCTATAAAATATGTATATTTCAAATAACTAAAACTATGCAAGAATGATTCAAAACCATAAGAAACGAATGTTACTGGCTAAAGAATCAAGTAGAACTTCTAGAAATGAAAAATATAGTCATTGAGATTTTATTGAGGGGATAAAACTGACTTTTATTGTGTACCTTTTATGGGTCAGGTTTTGTGCAAACTGTTTAAACTATGTTTGTTCATTTATTTTGTAACTAATATACTTTTTCTTTTATCCTTTTTCATTCCAGAAAGGCTAAAAGGCAGCTTAGAGAAATACTTAAAACACAATAACGTAAACTGAATATTGAGAGAAAATTTAAGAAACAAATGTGTAAATGGAGCTATATATGAGACCAAAAGGACATACCATAATAAGGTGCACACCTGATATTGATGGACCCATTTATCTCTAAGCATTCTAGTAGCTAGTTCAAAGAAGGAAAACCAGTCAGTTACTCGATTCGCCAAATCTATTGGATTAAAACATAGCAAAAGAAGTGGAATTATTCTTGATGTGAAGTCCAGAAAAGAATTTCTCCAGTGGAGAGGAACAGTGTACAATGGACAAAGCCACTTTCTCTAGAGCATTGTCAAAATAGTTTCATATGCAAGTTTTAAAGTTCATCCATTGACCCTGGCTGACAATTCTAGAACTAACTAAAAGCAGGTCTACATATGGCATGGTTATATCATTTTATCCATGTCATAAACTGTAAGTAGATATTATTCTCCAATCTTGTAGATGAGGGAATTAAGATTCAGAGATTAAATGATTCATCTAAAGACACACCTAGTGAGGTGCATGCTCAGGCTTTGTACAGGGTCTTCTGCCTGCAGGGCAGTAATTGAAATTTAAAACATCATAGATTCTCCTGAGTATGAGTTGAACTTCTTGCAATGAATGGAATATTTAAAAGTAAAAATAGTAACTTTACAGTGGAGAAAGGTGGTAGTCAGTACCTTCACCAAGTGATGAAAATTAACAGCACCAGTGATAAAACATTGATATTATGTACCCCCTAACAAAATATAAATATGTTTAGAAGGACACATCACCTCTGAGATTTTCTTTCTCCAAATTCATGTCTTCCATCTAGCATGAGAAAACATCAATTTGTGGGATATTTTACAAAAAACTTGACCAGTACTCTCTGAAACCGTTAGGGTTATAGAAGAAAAGAAAGGACTGAGAAACTGTCATAGATTGAAGGAGACAAACAATTTACAAAACCTAAATATAATATGGTATCCTGGATTAGATCATAGAAAAGGAAAGGGACATTAGTGAAAAAAGTGAGGAAATCTGAATAAAATTTGTGATTTAGTTAATAATATTGTACCAGTGTTGATTTTTTAATTTCTTGATAATTATTCAGTGATCATATAAAATGTTAACATTAGGAAAAGCTGGTAAAGGGTATTATATGGAAACTCTATTTTCTTTGCCACTCTTCTGTAAGTCTAAAATTATTTCAAACTAAAAAGTTTTTAAAAAGAAAAAATCTATAAGCTATTTTTTTAAATCTAGTTTTTAAATGAAAATTAAACTTTTTAAAGAACATGTCTAAGTTAAAAACAAAGCCAAAAAGCCCAATAAAACAAAAGAGAGGTAGATAATTATTGAATGCTCGTCAAATATGTCAGTTATAAATACTTAACTTGTATCTCTCTTTTAATTCTTACAGTAATCCTGTGAGAATGGCACAGTTATTATTTTTGTTTCATAAACAAAGAAAGTGAATCAGAGGGAGGTTAAGGAACTTTGCCCAAAGTCGCACAGCTACAAGATTTCTAACCCATGCAGTTTGACACCGTAATGCCTGCTGTTAGTCTCACTACACCGTACTTAGGAAATTGCTTAGAAGGCAGCACAGAAAGATCAAAAGTGAAAATATGAAAGAAAGAGTATTTGGAGGATAGCAGGAGAAGGTTCAGTGAGTGTGTGTGTGTCTGTATATGTCTACACATGTCTGTACACATTTATCTATATGAAATTTCAGAAGGAAGCTAGAGAAAATGTAGGAAAAACAATATTCAAAGAAATAATGGCTAATTTTCTATATTAATGAAAATTTATATCCTCAGACTAAAGAACCCTCCCTGCCCCGAATTCCAAGCAGTATCCGCCCTCCAACTTGTACACATTGCCATGAACTACTAGAAACAAAGGCACAGAGAAGCTGTTTTTTTTAAACTTACAAACATTCCATATATGGTATACAATCAATGGCTCACAATATCATCACATAGTATTATATTCATCACCATGATCATTTTTTAGAACATTTGTATCACCCCAGAAAAAGAAATAAAAAGAAAATACTCATACATATCATACCCCATAACCCCTCCCTTTCATTTGATCACTAGTATTTCAATCTACTAAACTTATTTTAACATTTGTTCCCCTTATTATTTACTTATTTTAAATATTTTTATTGATAAACAACATACCAAGGATTCTTAACATACAGACATTCCATACATGGTATGTTTATATGTTAAATGACTCACAGTATCATCACATAGTTGTAGGTTCATCACCGTCATCATTTCTTGGAACATTTGCATCACTCCAGAAAAAGAAATAAAAAGAAAAAAACTCATACATACCATACCCCTTACCCCTCCCTCTCATTGACTGCTAGTATTTCCATCTACCTAATTTATTTTAACATTTATTCCCCCTATTATTTGTTTTTAATTCATATTTTTTACTCATCTGTCCATACTGTAGATAAAAGGAGCATCAGACAAGGTTTTCACGGTCACAGTCACATTGTAAAAACTCTATCATTATACAACCATCTTCAAGAAAAATGGCTACTGGAACACAGCTCTACAGTTTCAGGCACTTCCCTCTAACCTCTCAAATACACCTTAAACTAAAAAGGAGTTATCTATAAAATGTGTAAGAATAACTTCCAGGATAACCTCTTGACTCTGTTTGAAATCTCTCAGCCACTGACCCTTTATTTTGTCTCATTTCTCTCTTCCCCCTTTTGGTCGAGAAGGTTTTCTCAGTCTGTTGATGCTGAGTTCCAGCTCATTCTAGGATTTCTGTCCCATGCTGCCAGGGAGGTTTACACCCCTGGAAGTCATGTCCCGCGTAGAGAGGGGTAGAGCAGTGAGTTCATTTGCTGTGTTGGCTAAGACAGAGATAGGCCACATCTGAGTAACAAAAGAGGTTCTCTTAGGGGTGACTCGTAGGCCTAATTATAGGTAGGTTTAGCCAATCCTGTATGGGGATAAGTTTCAGATGAACAAATCCCAAGATTGAAGGCTCAGCCTATTGATTTGGTTGTCCCTACTGCTTGCAAGAATATCAGGAATTCTCCAAATGGGGAAGTTGTATTTTCCACCTTTCTCACCATTCCCCCAAGGGGACTTTGCAAATACTTCTTTATTCACTGTTCAAATCACTCTGGGATTTATCGGGGCATCACTCTGGACAAACCTACAAAATCTTATGCCCTACTCAAGGTTCCATGTATTTATGGTGTTCAATTAACCTGTCCATACAAGTTATATTGGGAAATGCACTAGTCAGAATATAAATTTTGTACCAAATAAACATTTGCAGCCTGAGGGAACAGTACCAAACTGAAGAATAGCAGGTGGACTGTCAACCACTGTCCATGTAAGTTATATTAGGAAACGCACTAGTTAAAATACAAATTTTGAACCAAATAAACATTTGCGACCTGAGGGAACAGAGTACCAACTGAAGAAGAGCAGGTGGACTGACACCCACTTCCCTAATAACAACAATTAAGGCCAAAATACGGTGGGTAATACTGAGATAAAATAACGTAACCTAGAATTCTCCATCTAATCAAACTATCATTCAAGAGTGAAAATGAAATTAAGATATATTTCAGATAGAGTTTTCTAGTCACATTCTATCACTTACAATCTGTACTTCAAAAAATAGGAAGCGAACCCAGAAGCATTATTGAGCAAACAGATTGTTGGACAACATAGGTCAATCTTGACTAAATGAAAAGATAAGAATGATAATGTCTGATTAGGGGCTAAAAAAGAAAGTAAAACTATAATACTAGAAACGAGGAATATGAGTTTTAAGGCCATGTTTTAAATTCTTTGGCTTTTAGTGAAGTATACATGTTAAAATTTTAGGAATTGCCATTTAAAATATAGAAGTAGAATGTAGAATTCCATACCAGAAGGGAGAAAAAGGAATTAAAGGAAATCTTATAAATTACAAAGTAACATAATGGAAGATACATATATTTATACCACTAATTTAAACAAATGTAAGTGGGTTTAACTTAACTAAATTAGAGATTCTGAGATTCAAATTTTTTAAAACTGCATGATCTTTATAAGAGATACCTAAATTATGACAGAGGAAGATAAAAAGAATGGGGAAAGCTGGCATATTCTAACCAAATAGAAGTTGAAGTACCCATGTTAACATCAGATAAAATAATCTTTAAGACAAAGTCATTATTAGGGATAAAGATGTTTCATTTTGCAATGATAAAAGGAATAACATTGGAAATATCTAATAATCCTGAAAATGTATGTCCCTAATAACATACGTCCCTAATAACATACCCTTAAAAGATAAAAGAGGGAACTAGACAAATCTACAATCATAATAGATGCCTCTTTCAGAAATCTAATATAGCAAACAAATAAGATTTAGTAAATTTGAAGATAAATAATAAATTTGATCTGATGGACATGTGAAAATCAATAGAAAATCCATTTTTAAATTCTTTGTACACACATGGAACATTTATAAGATTGACCACATTACAAAGAAACACATTACTTAGAGAAAACTAAAGCCTTAAATACTTACGTTAAAGAAAGAATATAGATTGAAAATCAGTGAGGTTTTCAACCATGAGCATTCAACTTAATGGAGTTAGAAAAGTAACAGTAGAATAAACTGAGAGCAGAAAAAAACAATAACAGCATAAGTAAATATAAAAGGAAGGTCTAGTGGAAAGGATAAAAACCACAAGGTGGATTTTTAACAGATTAATAAAATAGGTAAAAAGTTCTGGTAAGAGTAACCCAAAAAAGCAAGAAAGTACAGATAAACTTTGTTTTATTATGAATAAAAGAGGATGTAACTATAGAGGTGGTAGATTTTTTTTAATCATAGTAATCAAAGAATTTTATTCTGATAAATGTGAAATTTAAATGGGCAATTTTTCTACAGTAAATACAGAGTACTAAAAGTTACCCAAGAGTAGAAAACATTAAAATTAATAGCCATTAAAGAAATTAAATCAGTAACAAATATATACTTTACATCAAACAAAAAACATGTGAGTCTCAAACAAACATTTTACGGAGGAATTCTACCAAACCATTAAATGACATGTAATCTTGATCTTATATCAGCTATACTAGAGAATTTTAAAAAAGAAGAAGAAAGAAATTTTCCCAGATCATTTTATGAGGCTAGTACTATCCTGATTCCCAAACCAGCTTGGGTCAGTATAAGAAAGGACAATTTTATGCCAATCTCACTTATGAAATTATGTGCAAAAATCTTAGAAAAACCAAAACCTGCACATATCATGCCTTAGGGTAGGAATAGAAAGGATGGTTAGGACATTTATTTATGTCATTTACTACATTAAAAGATTGAAAGAAATATAATGATCTCAGTGGATGCAAAACAAGTATTTGATAAAACACATTCATAATATATTTTATTCACAATTATGAATAGAAGGAATCCTTGATCATTGTCACTATGTACAACACTTTCATATATTTCTAAATGTTCCTAAGGGTATACTATTGCTGTAGTTGAGAATCATAACTATTAAAAAGGGTTTTGAAGAAAATGTATCATAGTATCTATGATCTTGGTAGAAAACTCTTTCTTTTCTTTCATTGATTTTTTAAAAATATAACAACAATCAAACACAAACTTTCTTAACATATGATCATTCCATTCTATATATATATAATCAGTAATTCACAATATCATCACATAGTTGTATATTCATCATCATGATCATTTCTTAGAACATTTGCATCAATTCAGAAAAAGAAATAGAAAGAAAACAGAAAAAAATTCATACAGACCATACCCCTTACCCCTCCCTTTCACTGATCACTAGCATTTCAATCTAGTAAATTTATTTTAACATTTGTTAAATTATTTATTTTTATTCCATATGTTTTACTCATCTGTCGATCAGACAGAAGGTTTTTACAAACACAGTCGCATTGTGAAAGCTGTATCATTATACAATCATCTTCAAGAAACATGGCTACTGGAACACAGCTCTACATTTTCAAGCAGTTCCCTCCAGCCTCTCCATTACATCTTGACTAACAAGGTGATAATCTATTTAATGCATAAGAATAACCTCCAGGATAACCTCTTGACTCTGTTTGGTATCTCTCAGCCATTGACACTGTATTTCATCTCATTTTGCTCATCCCCCTTTTGGTCGAGAAGGTTTTCTCAACCCCTTGATGCTGAGTCCCAGCTTATTCTAGGATTTCTGTCCCATGTTGCCAGGAAGGTCCACACCCCTGGGAGTCATGTCCCATGTAGAGAGGGATAGGGCACTGAGTTTGCTTGTTGTTGGCTGAGAGAGAAAGGCCACATCTGAGCAACAAAAGAGGTTCTCTTGGATGGGTGACTCTTAGGCCTAATTTTAATTAGGCTTAACCTATCCTTTGTAGGGTTAAGTTTCAGATGAACAAACCCCAAGATTGGGGGCTCAGCCTATTGCTTTGGTTGTCCCTACTTCTTGTGAGAATATGAAGAATTCTCCACTTGTCAGCAAGCAAAGTCACTGCCCTCCCCCTCTCTGCGTGGGACATGACTCCCAGGGGTGTGGACCTTCCTGGCAGCATGGGACAGAAATCCTAGAATGAGCTGACACTCAGCATCAAGGGATTGAGAAAATCTAGACCAAAAGAGTGAAATGAGACAAAATAAAGTATCTGTGGCTGAGAGATTCCAAACAGAGTCGAGAAGTTATCCTGGAGGTTATGCTTACGCGTTAAAGAGATATCACCTTGTTAGTCAAGTTGTAATGCAGAGGCTGGAGGGAAATGCTTGAAAACGTGGAGCTGTGCTCTGGTGGCCATGTTTCTTGAAGACAATTGTATGATGATATGGCTGTCGCAGTGTGACTGTGTGGTTGTGGGAGCCTTGTGTCTGATGCTCCTTTTGTCTACCTTATTGATGGAGAAGTAAAACATATGGATTAAAAATAAATATATACTAGGGGGAACAAATGTTAAAATAAATTTAGTAGATTGAAATGCTTGTGATCAGTGAAGGGGAGGGGTAAGGGGTATGGTATGTATGAATTTTTTTCTATCTTTTTATTGCTTTTTCTGAATTGATGCAAATGTTCTAGGAAATGATTGTGATGCTGAATATACAACTATGTGATGATAGTGTGAGTTATTGATTATATAGCAAGAACGGAATGATCATATGGTAAGAATGTTTGTGTTTGTATGTGATTATGTATCATAACCAAAAAATAAATAAATCGAAAGAAAGAAAGGGAGTAGTAAGGGGTATGGTATGTACGAATTTTTTTCTGTTGTCCTTTTATTTCTTTTTCTGAATTGATGCAATTGTTCTAAGAAATGATTATGATGATGAATATGCAACTATATGATGATACTGTGAATTACTGATATATATGTAGAATGGAATGATCTTATGTTAAGAGTATCTGTGTTTCTTTGTTGTCATATTTAAAAAGAAAATTTTAAATTAATTTAAAAAAATTAAAAAGAAAAAGAATTCTCCACTTGAGGCAGTTGAATTTTCCCCCTTTCTCACCATTCCCCCAAGGGGACTTTGCAAATACTTTTTCATTCACTGTTCAAATCACTCTGGGATTTATCAGGTCATCACTCTGGACAAACCTACAAAATCTTATGCCCTACTCAAGGTTTCATGTACTTATGGTGTTCAATTAAGCTGTCCACATAAGTTATATTAGGAACTGCACTAGTCAAAATACAAATTTTGTACCAAATAAACATTCTCTGCTTTAGTTCACACATAAGTTAAAATTTTAAAATACTAACTACCGTCTATTTTCAGCACCCTACAGTATTGACATTCCTTTGTTCTTCCTTATGCAAAAACATTTTTAAATTTGTGCATTTAGTCACTATCATTATATTCTCTAGGCATTCCTAGATTATACCATCTCAGACTTTATCGTCTATCTTTCTTTCTGAAGAAAACCCTTTCTTACATGACTCAAAAAGCATCAGCCTTAGGACTAAGGTAAATCAGGATGCAGGGTAAAGATGATGTGGTCTGTATTTTTTTTTTTTT
>PVIY010050873.1:0-15955 GCA_004026745.1 Myrmecophaga tridactyla
TTATGCCATATTGCACGTGTTAGTTTCCCCAGGAAGATTTGTTTTCCTTGTGTTTCTGGGCAATCCTAAAAGTATACGTGTGCGTTCTCTGAGCTCAGCAGATGGTGGGAAGTAGTGGCCTGAGTACCTGCGGAAAAACTAAGAAAGATCATTTTACACTGGAAAAGCCAAAACACCTCTGTGAGGACCTGGTGTGACTTTTATGACCAGGTTCTAGCACTGACTTGCGAGTGAGTCCCACAGTGATAACTTACAGTGACTAGGATTGGTCCAACCTATTTTATCACGTCTGTTAACATTTTCAGGTGCTGGAGTTTGACGGGTGCCTATTTGCTCATAAGACCGTTGCCAGGGTACCTAAGTGCTTTAATTAATTCATAAAATAGTTCGATGCCTCACAGCTGAAAAGCAAATATTTTCCTGTTTCTTTTTTGTATACAGTCTCAAGCTGCTGTCCGAGGAGCCCAGCAGTGTTCAATGAGATTAAATGCTCTTCTCTCATGAAAACTGCTGTTTGCTAGGTTGGTGAGATTATGAGCAATTTATTTTTCTCCTTTCAAAAACGTTCTTTAATGTTGACATAAAATTCTTTGAAAAATAAGCATTTTTCAAAAGGTTATCCAAAAGGTCTTTTCCAGGGGGAAGAAAGAAGATATTTCGAACCATTACCCCAGGCTTCTTCCCCTTCTCTCCTTCCTCCTTTCTTCTCTCTCTTTCTCCATCTCTCTCTCTCTATTTCTCTTTTTCTTCCCTCCTTCCTTCCCTAAAAAAGAAGTAACAAATAAAAAAAATAAAAGAGATGATAACAGAAAGAAAAAAAAAAAGAATTCCTAGCAATAGTAAAGAAGTTTGGGGCAGGGAGACAACAAACACATGGGTCAGGAAATGCCAACTTGGTAAATAATTTAAATGTATGAGGGGATGGCTGGAGACCCAACTTCTGTGAATAATCAAGCATATCACACATAATTGATTAGATACTGCCTTTTTTTATCCAGATGTTCTGGTGCCCTGCAGTTAAGGCCTTAAACAAACAAACAAACAGACAAAAACACTGGCTTAAAGGGCATTTCAAAACTGGTGTGTATGTCAGTATGATGTTTGATATCTGAAAAGAGGTATCATTAGCCTATTTTGGCCGTAAGACATTAGCTTATTTGTATCTCATTTCTCCAGCCCTGGTGCTGATAAACTGAGTTGTATTAAGGTGACAATGCCTATTGATGCCTCGTTACACTTCCCAGATATCTTCTGCTTTAAAAATGATGCTTTCATATTTGAAGCTAAAGGATGGGCAAATTTCAGAAATTTGGAGTTTTCTGAATTTACTGGAAATTTCACGTAAGTGGAGGGTAGCAAAGGCAGCACTTTCCTCCTGTTCCCTTCATCTCAAGAACTTCTTATCCATAATTTGTACTGGGGACCTCGATCCCTCAGGACTCTGATGGCTTTGGATATGTAGCAGGCTGTAAAACGTCCTCCTCAAAGATATCCGAGTCAAATTCCTGGAACCTGTGAATGTTAACTTTATGTGGTAAAAGACGTAATTAAGCTAAGAATCTTCAGCAGAAGGTGCTTAGCCTGGTTTGTCCAGGGGGGACCTATGTGCAATTGCAGGCTTCCTTAGAAGAGAAAGGCACGGGGAGTTTTGAGAGAGTCCCACGCAGAGGAGAAGGTGATGAGCAGAGAGAGATGTGGCCACAAGCCAAGGAATGACACAGCTGCCAGAAGCTGGAAAAGGCAAAGAAGGGATTCTCCCCTTGAAGGAAATGCAGCCCAGCGGACACTTTGACTTAGGGCTTCTGACCTCCAGAACTGCGAGAGAATACATTTCTGTGGTTTTTAACCACCAAGCTCGTGGTCATTTATTACAGCAGCCACAAAAAAACGAATGCAGCCTCAGTTAGTCCTGGATTCTAATCCTGGCTCCAACTGTTAACTCGGTGAAATCTTAAATGCAGCTCTGAGTCTCAGTTTCCTCATATATACAATGGGAGCACATGTGTCAGGTATCTAGTACAGCCTTTGGCACACACTAATAGTTCATTAAATTTTGCGTTTTTAATGGAAAATAGAACAATCCAGTGGTTAAAGCTTACATACACAGACACAATGAAGTTCACAGTTTACAGAGACATTATATACTCTTGTATGAGAAAAGTGTATGTGTAATCCAATGAGGGAATGAGTGCTTACGTGGGTGATGGGTCACTTAGAAAGGAGAGAGTAGATGGGGACATGATAGAGAATCAAAGCATTAAGAAATCATATGGAAGGGCAGCATGAGACCATAGGATTCTTGCATGATTATAAAGCAGATGGATACAGATCCTTAGAATGTAACGGGGAAAAAAAAATCTTCTTGAAGGGCTTAGCTTTTTATAGCCACATCGGTATTTTAAACTTCATCACTGAAATCTAAGAACACTCTTCATTTGTAGCTTGTCAGCTGAGAGGAGATTACAGAATGGATCACAGCAGTGGGAGGATTATAGGTTGCATCTGATAAATGGCTATTTATACATACTGAGCTGGCTCTGGGGTATTCTCCGGGTATAATTTCATAGCAGAGTTAACATCATCACATAAAATATGACAACAGGTTTTACTCTGCTGATCCGAAATGAAATTTCAGCCTTCTATAATGAGGACATGAGGTCCAGAAGGCAGAATGGATTGAGTTTCACTAATACCTGTCACCTCCAGGCACAGGCCCTTTGAGTGGAGCGAGGATCAGCAGGCAGAGGTGGCAGGAGATGCCTGGTTCTCTTATGAGAGGAGCTGTTTTCCACGTCCACACTGTAGGAACCATTCCCTTCATTCCCTAGATGCATTTCCTGAAACATTGGGCGTAAATCAGAATCACGTCTCTCCACTGACTCACATCATCATCTCAGAGATGATTTACCTTGACTTCTATAGATCTCCAATTGGCCAGCACTCTGACTTCTCCCTCGCCGCACACCCTCAGTCAGTGGTCAATGATTGATGAAGGAAATCGAAATGCCTCAGGGTGGGCTACACATGAAGGGACAGCCAGAGTAAATATTTTACGTGGATTCTTTTTTTTGGAGGGGGGTGGCGCGGGGGTGCATCGGTAGGGGGATCGAACCCGGGTCTCCGGCATGGAAGGCGAGCATTCTACCACTGAAACACCGGCGCACCCTAAGTGGATCCTTTCTGAAATGAAAATCATCACAGAAGTGCTTATCTCCTGGGTCATCACTTTCCCTGATTGTGCAAGGAAGGGATTTGTTGGTGCGTTGTTTGGTGAGCACGCCCGTATTTCTAAACTCATTTTCTTCAGTGAGTGAGTGGGTCTCGCTTTAAATGAAAGCAAAATGTACTCTGTTTCCATGCAGGAAACTCTCTTGCTTCAAGGAGTTCCACCCTGGAGTCTGATTCCACTTGAGAGAGAGAAATATATAAGTACGGTATTACATTCAGTACTGAAGTTATCACGCAGTTCTTTTACAGCCTTTGTCTTATTCTCATCTATCTGATTAGTGCCACCCATTTTCCACCATTTGGTCATTTTCAGGCATGAGAAACTTGTCATCATTTTTACCTGATATATTTGAATATGGATTTTTATTCTCTCCATTCCCATTCTCCTCCCACCCCGAAGTAAAGGGCCCCCAGAACCACGTGCAGGGACTGTAAGCCACCACAGGACACGGTTAAACTCTGCCTCTGTTTCTCTGGACCAGGACCCCAGCTGTTCCTGTTCAAGGCATCTACTTAGTAATTTCAGGTCACTTCTCTGCACCAGCCATGAGAAATTTTTTTAATTTTGTCTAAAAAAAAAATTACTGTCTTCTGATTTCTTGCCATTCTCTTATTCCCTTTAGCATCACACTCCCAGTACAGGCCAACAGCTATAATGTCCTAGAATAGATTAAATTGGTTAAAATGACAGGCAAGTTGTTGAATAAAAAGTAGATTCAAGGGAAACTTGGAAGTTACATTTTCACATTAGTCAGTTTAATTTCCCTTTCAAAGCATCTAATTGCCTTTTTATTGTTAGAGCTGATGCTATACCGTGGGGATTTCATAAACTTTTTTTTAAATTTGCATAGAGGTAAAATTCACTTTTTTGTTGGACAAGTCTTTACATTTTTATGCATGCATAGATTCTTGTACCAAACACTACAGTCAAGATACAGAAAAATTCAAACATCCCAAAGAATTCCCTCTTACTGCCTCCTTCTATTTAGACCTCTCCACACCCCTAACCCCTGAAAACTCCTGATCTGTTCTCAATTCCTACAATTTGCCCTTTCCAAATGTATAAATAGAATATTAAAGCATGTAACCTTTTGAGACCAAAATGTTTCACATAGCATACTGCACTTGAGATTTACCTATGTAATTATGTGTATCAATAGTTGATTCATTTTTATTGCTAAGTAATATTCCATTGTGTGAATGGGCCAGTTTGTTTATCCTTGCATTCACTGAAGTACATTTGGGTTGTTTCCAGTGTTTTGGTGATTATGAATAATGCAGCTATAAACATTTGTAAACAGATTTTTTGTGTGAACGTAGGTTTCATTTCTCTAGGACAAATACCTAGAAGTGAGATTTCTTGGTCATATAATAAGCATATATGTAACTTTATTTAAAGAAAAAACCAAACTATTTCAGAGTGGCTGTACCATTTTGCTTCCTACCACCAATATATGAGAGTCTCTTTTGACGTGTGTCCTGGCCTGCACCTGGAATTGTAATTTCCTTTAAGTGGCATTTCAGTTAAATTATATTTGAGTATCTTTTCATGTGTTTGTTTGCCATCCATATATATTCCTTGGATGGTGAAGTATCTGCTGAAATCTTTTGCCCATTTTTAAATGGGTTGTTTGTTCTTATTTTTCAATTTTGAATTCTTTATACATTGTGGATAGAAGCCGTATGTCTCATATTTTTATTGTAAGTATATTTGCTACTATTCTATGGCTTTTTATCGTCCTTTAGCAGTGTCTTTTGCAGAGTAAAATATTTTGGGTTTTGCTGAAATCCTGCTTAATTTTTTTTACACATATACACATAATTACATAGGTAAATCTCAAGTGCAGTATGCTATGTGAAACATTTTGGTCTCAAAATGTTACATGCTTTAATATTCTATTTACACATTTGGAAAGGGCAAATTATAGGAATTGAGAACAGATCAGGAGTTTTCAGGGGTTAGGGGTGTGGAGAGGTCTAAATAGAAGGAGGCAGTAAGAGGGAATTCTTTGGGATGTTTGCCTACTCAGAAAGGTCTATCCACATACTTCATCCCCAGACCTCTTTGTAACCAATTTTCTAATCATGCTCCTTCAAAGTGCCTGACCATCCAGCCAAGCCATTAGCAAAAGCCCATGAGTCGGTATACAGATGCACCTCTGGCCAGTTCTCTTTCAAAGCCAAATTAACAACCAGGTGCCCTGCTTGAAATTCCACCCAATGAGAGGGTTTCCCCTCACCACTGTCCTTTAAGGACATCCCAGAAAGGGGCTGTTGTGCTACAGCTGTCCATGGCTGAGTAGTACCTGCATATCATGCAGAACCATCTATAAGCCAGGCCTGAGTTTTCCCTTCTTCAGTCAGTTGACTATAAGGCACTCCCTAAGAGGTCATAGCTCTGATCTGGAAGGGAGAAGGTAATGTGGCTGGAGTGGAGGCCATGCTCATTTGGGCCGTTTCCTCATGTAACTTACTTATGCCTTCAGGACCTGATTGAGCCCTATCTCTTATATACCATTCCATTTTATGAAGTAGTGCTGCTGTGCACACCCAACTTTATGGGTTGGTGGGTCAGACAACACCCAGCTCCTGATAAACAACTCAGGTTTCATGGCAATTTGGTGGCCATGGTTAAGAGTTCAGTCTCTACCAGGGCCCAGTAGCAGGACAAAAGTTGTTTCACAAAAGGAGAGTAGTTATCTACAGAAGATGACAAGGCTTTGCTCCAAAATCCTAAGGGTCTATATTGTGATTCTCCTATAGGGGCCTGCCAAAGGCTCCAGACAGCATCTCTATTTACTGACAGTTCCAGCACCATTGGATCTGCTGGATCATATGGCCCAATTGGCAAAGCAGCTTGTACAGCAGTCTGGACCTTTCGCAGAGCCTCCTCTTGTTCCAGTCCCCACTCAAAACTAGCAGCTTTTCTTGTCACTCAGTAAATGGGCTGGAGTAGCATACCCAAATAAGGAAAGTGTTGTCTCCAAAATCCAAAGAAGTCAACTAGACATTATGCCTCTTTTGGTTGCAGGAGGTGCTAGATGCAGCAGTTTATCTTTCGCCTTAGAAGGGATATCTCAGCATTCCCTACACCACTGGACACCTAAAAATTTCACTGAGGTGGAGGGCCCCTATATTTTGGTTGGCTATATCTCCCATCCCTAACATGGACATGTCTTACCAATAAGTGTAGAATAGTTGCTACTTCTTGCTACTCAGTCCAATCAACATGATATCAATAAAATGGACCAGTGTGATGTCTTGTGGAAAGGAGAAATGATCAAGATCCCTGTGGACAGGATTATGACATAAAGCTAGAGAGTTGATGTACTCTTGAGGTAGGACAGTGGAGGTATACTGCTAGCCTTGTCAACTGAATGCAAACTGTATCTGGTGGTCCTTACTAACAGCTATTGAGAAAAGGCATTTGCAGATTAATAGCTCCATACCAGATACCAGGGGATGTATTGATTTGCTCAAGCAATGATACTGCACCTGGAATAGCAGCTGCAATTGGAGTAACCACCTGGTTAAGTTTATGATAATCCACGGTCATCCTCCAAGACCCATCTGTTTTCTGCACAGGCCAAATAGGAAACTTGAATGGGGATGTGGTGGGGATCATCACCCCTTCAAGTCCTTAAGAATGGCACTAATCTCAGCAATCCCTTCAGAAATCCAACATTGTTTCTGATTCACTATTTTTCTAGGTAGGAGCAATTTTAGTGGATTCCACTTAACCTTTCCTACCATAATAGCCCTCACACCACAAGTCAGGGTACCAATGTTGGGATTCTGCTAGTTGCTCAGTATGTTGATTCCAGTTATGCATTCTGGAACTGGGGAAATAACCACAGAATGGGTCCAGGAACCCACTACACCCAGTGAAAGATAGACCTGAGTTAAACTACATCAATCACCTGGTTTCCATAAGCCCCCACTCTGGCTGGTAGACCAAACTGACGTTTTGGGTCTCCTGGAATTTGTGTCACTTCTGAATCAGTGTCTAATAATCCCAAATATCTGACCGTTTCCTTTTGCCCAGTGCACAGTCTTACTGGTACAAGGTCATAGTTCTCCTTGAAAAAGGCTGGGAAGAAGATTAACAGCATAAATTTGGGGCTATGTAACAGGGTCATTCCCCAGGGATACCTGGCCCTCTGTGCTCTGGGTCTGTAAACTTGTCTCAAGTCTGGGAATTGATTAAGGGGTCGTGATTCTCTGTTTTTGTAATTCAAGTTAGACTTCTGTTTCCTTGACCTAGAATTCTTCTGCTTATACAGCTCAAACAAGAATTTAGTAGACTGACCATCTATTTTACTTCTAGGTAAAGCTCTGCTATCCAAGGCCACAAGTCTCTGCCAGTCAGATTATTTTGACTGCTGCTTTGGGTCTGTTATCCATTATGGTGTCCACACACACCTTGTCTATGATGATTAGCTGTCACCAAATGGCATCTGCCAACTTGGGATCCGATCATCCCCATTGTGTTTAAAGAGTCCAGCTCAGTGCCAGCAGTTCCCACAGGAATATCTGACCTACAGAGAGGGGTGACAACTACAGAGCCCTTCAGGGATGATGAAGCTAGTCTCACAAATTTATTTCTCAAAGTCCTGGTGAAAGATGTGTCTTCTGGACATTTCTGGGGTATATGTGCAGGTGTTCTATGATAAATCTAACATTCCAACCTCTCTAAGCCTCTGGATCCCCTCATCTGCATTATACCAGGGCAGTTCTGGCATTTCAGCCTCAGGTAATGTTGGCCACCTTTTGATTCATGTTTCAGCCAACTATCCAAATAAACTGTTGATGCCTTTTCTAACCCCCCAAGCTGCAACAGAGAATTCAGAATCTCGGCTTAGTGGGCCCATATCAATAAATTCAATGTGATCCAACTTTACGTTCCTTCCACCATTATCCCACACCCTTAATATCCACTCCCACATATATTCCCCTGATTTCTGTCTACATAGATTGGAAAACTCATGCAGTTATTTTGGAGTATAGCATACCTCACATGGGCCACACTTTGTACCTCACTTTTCAGGGCCTGTTGGGACTTTAATCTAGTTATAGGTCTTGAAGAAAAGAGGGTGTGTGTGTGTGTGTCATGAAAAGAATTAGAAGTGTCTTTCAAGTCAATTACCTTGGGGATTGTGTTGCAGTTGCATCTGGTGAAACAGGATTAATCACTCCAGACAAAGGGGTGAGGGCTGTTTCCCCATGGGAGGTAGTTACAGGATTAGCAGGCAGTGAAGGATTAATCTCTTTAGGTGGAGATGGATGGCAGACTTCTCTGGGCAGACTGGAGGCTGGGAAGCTGTTTCCTCAAGGCAGGTTGTAGGTCAGGAAGCTCTTTTCTCAGGGCAGGCTGGAGATTGGGTGGGTGTTTTCTCAGGGCAGACCATGACTGGTCTATCTAGCAAAGGCTCAGCATAATCCAGGGTTTCCATGTCCCCATTATCATCATTATCAAGCTGTATGCCCCATCCCAAATTTCAGGATCCCATTCTTTTCCAATTAAACCCTTTACTTTAGCAGCAGATGCTTGCAAGTTTGAGAGTTTAGTTTATGTTGTAAATCTGCTACTCACACAATGAGACTCCGGGTCTGATTTTCATAGATCTCAAGTCTGTGATGCAGGAAATAAGATTTTCTTTCAGGGTACACATAGAAACTTTTACATCTTTCTTCATACAGTGTTTAAGTTGCTCATTCCTTTCCCTCATAACTATTTCCAGCATATCTCATAACAGCCAGCTAACATCATTATACGTCATAACTCCACAAAACTCTGTAAAGGTCTCAAAAACACTCTCACCCAGAGCCTTGCCTCATATAAGCATATAATTAACAGAATCTAATGGTGATATTTTTCATATCTCTATTGCCAACTCACCCAAGGGACTTTCAGTGCCTTCTTGATTTTTGGAATCAGAGACATTAGTGCCTTTGAGTCTAATCAGAGTGGGAAACCAATTGTAAAAACCCATTTTTAAAGTTTTGTTTCTCCAGAACCACTCCCAGGACCAAGCTGTATTAGTCAGGGTTCTCTGGAGAAACAGAAGCAACAGGAGATATTTGTAAATATGAGATTTATAAAGGTGTCTCATGTAAACTTTGGGAATGCAAGGGCCCCAAATCTGTAGGGCAGGCTATGAAGCTGCCAGCTCCGATGAAAGGTCTCCATGAACTGCACAGGAGAGGTTCACCAGCTGAAGAGGCAGTGAGAATTCTTTCTTCTCCCTTAAAATCTTCAGCTGATTGGGTCAAATCCAACTAATTGCATTATCTCATTTGTGAAAGACACAACATTAGTTGATCATAGATTTAATAGCCGTAGCTTCCATTGTGACTGATGATTTAATAAACCAGCCTTCTGATTTATCAACCAGCTATGAAATATCTTTTCAGCCACTGTTAGGCTAGTGCTTGCTTGACCAGACAACTGGGCATCATCACCTTAGCCCAAGTTGAATCAGAACCTAATCATCACAATTACATATTCATTCATGTATTTATTTGTTTAATGTTAGTCCTCCCTCCCCTTTCCCCCACCTCCACTCTGGTTTGAAAGCTCAATGAAAACAGGGACAACATTAACAGTTGATCACCTTTATATCTGTAACGTTGGCTAAATGAGACCAAATGGTGTCTGCTGGTTTCTGAATGATTAATTCAAGAATGAGACTTGGAGCTTTGAGACAGTCCAGTAATGCAGCTCACAGCAGCCACAGGTCTCACAATGGAATAATGGGCCACGTGTCCTGCACATGCCATCAATTATCTCATCAATTTGTTTGCCTATCCAAAGATCTGGAGAAAGTTTATTCCTCTATATCCTTCACATGCATTTTTGTTACTCACAGCAAATACTTCATTTGTCTGTGTTATTATTTAGAGGCAGCAAAGAGGACAAGGCAATGATCCACATAGCAGAAATGGTGACTCAGGTGACTTTTCCTTCCTGGGCTCTGACATCAGAAAGTACACATTTAACTGGTGTTTCTGGTGGCAGTGTTCATGATCCACAATGAATGGAGGTAGCCTAAGGGTACAAGACTGAGGAATGGAAGGGGGAACTATGGTGTATACATACAATGGACTACTGAGTGGCCACAAGAAGGAATGAAGTTGTGATGCATCCAACTAGATGAATGAAACTCAAGAGCTATATGTTGAATGAAATAGCAGGAACAAAAAGACAAATATTATCATTCTTCAATCATATGGACTAACTATAATATCAAAATTTGATGAACTAAAGTCCAGAGCATGGGTTATCAGGTTGGGGCTTATTGTAAAGGGTCCTAGATTACAGCAGTCACACATATTCAGGAGTGTAACTGTTAATTTTAAATTCTGAGATATTGAGCTGTTTGTGTATGAAGTTTCTTTCCCAGAAACTTCAGGTATTTAGGTGACACCTGAGACTCAGAGTTAGAGCTCTAAAACTTTGGAAGTCAGCAATACGCCATACAGGAACTGTTTAAAGAGTTAAAAAGTGATCAGACATTGAGTAGAGACATGAATGAAGCTGATCTGGATAGGACTAAGGCATATCAGAAGACTTGGTAAAGGATGATATGATCCATATTTTCAAACTTCAACTTCTGTGTGAGACTAAAAGAAGAGATGTTTATTTGGTGCAAAATTTATAATTTGGGTAGCACATTTCCTAATTTAACTTGTATGGTCAGTTTAGTTAGCACCATAAGTACATGGAATCTTGAATAGGGCATGAGATTTTGTTGGTTTGTCCAGTTTAGTGTGATGCCCCAATAAATCCCAGAGAGATTTGAACAGTGAATAAAGAAGTATTTGCAAAGTCCCCTTGGGGGAATGGGGAGAAAGAGGGCAATATCCAACTTCCCCATTTGGGGAATTTCTGATATTTTAGCAAGCAGTGGGGACAACCAAATCAATAAGCCAAGCACTTGATCTTGGGGCTCACCGTCCATGAAACTTATTCCTGCAAAAGATAGGCTAAGCCTGCTTAAAATTAGGCCTAAGAGTCACCCCCAGAGAACCTCTTTTATTGCTCAGATGTGGCCTCTCTCTCTCTAAGCCAACATGGCAAATGAACTCATTGCCCTCCCCCTCTACATGGGACATGACTCCCAGGGGAGTAAGCTTTCCTGGCCATGTGGGACAGAAACCCTGGATGAGATGGTACCCAGCATTAAGGGATTGAGAAAATAAAGTATCAGTGGCTGAGAGATTTCAAACAGTCAAGAGGTTATCCTGGAAGTTATTCTTATGCATTATATAACTATCCCCTTTTTAGTTTATAGTGTAGTGGAGTGGTTAGAGGGAAGTACCTGAATTGTAGAGCTGTGTTCCAATAGCCTTGTTTCTTAAAGATGATTGTATAATGATATAGCTTTTACAATGTGACTGTGTGCTTGTGAAAACCTTGTGTCTGATGCTCCTTTTAACTAGGGTATGGACAGATGAGTAAAAAATATGGATAGAAAAATAAATAATAGGGGACACAAAGGTTAGATAAATTGGGCAGATGGAAATACTAGTGGTAAATGTGAGGCAGGGATGAGGGGTATGGTATGTATGTGTTTTGTTTGGGTTTTTTCCTTTTTTATTTCTTTTTCTGGAGTGATGCAAATGTTCAAAAAAATAATCATGGCAATGAATACACAGCTATGTGGTGATATTATGAGCCATTGATTGCACACCATATATAGAATGTTTGCATGTTAAAAATGTTTGTGTGTATTTTTTTTATTAATAAAAATGTTTTTAAAAAAGGAAAGTATATGGTCAAATAATGCTCATGTGGTGTGGTGCCTTAACTGGTAACACTAGGAGTATCTCAGCAAGGTCACAATAGGTGCATCCCCTGAAAGTCACCCTTCATTCTTTGACCAACTGGTTACCGGTGCTTCAGTTACTTATCAAAGGCAGACCAGGTGCTACTAGGTGTTGTGATACCAATAATTTTATTCTGTTACCATATTTACAATCTTAATCACATTCAGATATTTATATTGACATTCACAATGTTTTGTTACCATTACCACCATCCATTACCAAAACATTTCCATCATTCCGAGTAAGAGTCCTGTATATTATAAGCCCTAACTTCCCATTCCCTATCCCCATCCCATTCTCTGGTAAACTATATTCTAGATTCTGACTCAATGCGTTTTCTTATTCTAATTATTTCAAATCACTGAGATCATACAATCTTTCTCCTTTTGTTTCTGGCTTATTTCACTCAACACGAAGTCTTCAAGGTTCACTCATGCTGTCACATGTATGAGGACTTCATTCCTTTTTGTAGTGGAAAAGCACCCCATTGTTTGTATACACCACAGTTTATATAGCCATTCATTGGTTGGTGGATGCTCAGGTTGTTTCCATCTTTTGGCAGTTATGAATAATGACACTATGAACATCAATGTGCAAAGATCTGAGTCCCTGTTTTCATTTCTTTGGGGTATATACCTTGTGGTGGGTTTTGTTCATTACATAGCGAAATAATGAAGTATATGGTTTCTATATCCTTTTTCAAAAGTTAACGTATTTAAGGCAACTATGAGGTGTTTAAAAATTTTTATGAAAATTTTATGATGAAAGATTCCATTATGTTGCTATATAACAATTTATTCAATCCATTGCAGATTGTTCATCATTTAAGTAGCTTTCCTTTTTTTTAGCTAAGCTGAGTAAGCTGTTAAACATCTTTGTGCATAAAAAATGTGTTTACACTTCTCATTGATTTAGGACAGCTTTGCACAGGTGGAATTCTTACATCAAAGGGTAAGAACACTTGAAAGGGTTTTGATACTAGATTGTCTAACTGTTTTCCAGAAAGACTGCTCTAATTTATACTCCCACCATAGGGAATAAAAATACTGATCTTACTACATTTTGAGTACTGTCATTTTTCAAGCTCTTTGCTAGCTTGGTAGATTTTAAAACAATATCTTAAGGCTATTTTTATTTGACTACCAGTAAGGTTAACTTTTTTTTCAAATGTGTTAGTCATTTATATTGTCCTTTGCCCACTTTTTGTTCTGATAGTTATACTCTTCTTCACTTCTTTATTTATTAAGGATATAAATCCTATTCATGAGATATTTGTAGCAAATGCTTTTGTCCAGAATGTTGAAAGGTTTTAAACACTGCTATGGCTTTTTGATGTATTCAGGATTTGTATTTTCATCAAGGAATCTACTGCTCTCTTCTTTTTTGGCTTCCTCTATTGGTTATCTGTTCAGAAAATCCTTTCCCACCCAAAGACCCAGAGCTCTGATTTTTGTTTGTTTGTTTAATCATTTTTTAACTAATTTTTAATTTTTTAAAAAATATCACAACAAACAAACTCAAACATGCTTAACAAATGATCATTCCATTTTACATATATAAGCAGTAATTCACAATATCATCACATAGTTAGATATTCATCATCATGATCATTTCTTATAACATTTGCATCAATTCAGAAAAAGAAATAAAAAGACAACAGAAAAAACTCTTACATACCATATCCCTTACCCCTCCCTTTTCATTGATCACTAGCATTTCAATCCACTAAATTTATTTTAACATTTGTTCCCCCTATCATTTAATTTTATGCAGTATGTTTTACTCGACTGTTGATAAGGTAGATAAAAGAAGCATCAGACACAAGATTTTCACAATCACACAGTAAATTGTGAAAGCTTTAACATTATACAATCATCTTCAAGAAACATGGCTACTGGAACACAGCTCTACATTTTCAGGCACTTCCTTTCAGCCTCTCCATTACATCTTCTTTTTTTAATTTTTTAATTTTATTTTTTTAATATCAAAAAAACACCAAACAAATACAAACATTCCTATTCTGATCATTCCGTTCTACATATATAATCAGTAATTCACAATATCATCACATAGTTGCATATTCATCATCATGATCATTTCTTGGAACATTTGCATCTATTCAGAAAAAGAAATAAAACAAAAACAGAAAAAAAATGTATACATACCATACCCCTTACAGCTCCCTTTCATTGATCACTAGCATTTCAAACTAAATTTATTTTAACATTTGTTCCCCCATTATTTATTTTTGTTCCATGTGTTCTACTTGTCTATTGACAAGGTAGATAAAAGGAGCATCAGACACAAGGTTTTCACAATCACACAGTCACACTGTGAAAGCTATATCATTATACAATCATCTTCAAGAAACATGGCTACTGGAACACAGCTCTACATTTTCAGGCAGTTCCCTCCAGCCTCTCCATTACATCTTGACTAACAAGATGATATCTATTTAATGCATAAGAATAACCTCCAGGATAACCTCTCCACTCTGTTTGGAATCTCTCAGCCATTGACACATTATTTTGTCTCATTTCGCTCTCCCCACTTTTGGTTGAGAAGGTTTTCTCAATCCCTTGATGCTGAGTCCCAGCTCATTCTAGGATTTATGTCTCACGTTGCCAGGAATGTCCACACCCCTGGGAGTCATGTCCCATGTAGACAGGGGGATGGCAGTGAGTTTGCTTGTTGTGTTGGCTGGAAGAGAGAGGCCACATCTTGGCAACAAAGGAGGTTCTCTTGGGGGTGACTCTTAGGCCTAATTTTAAGTAGGCTTGACCTATTCTTTGTGGGGTCAAGCTTCACATGAAAAACCCCAAGATTGAGGACTCAGCCTATTGCCATGGTTGTTCCCACTGCTTGTGAGAATATCAAGAATTCTTCACTTGGGGAAGTTGAATTTTCCCCCTTTCTCACCATTCCCCCAAGGGGACTTTGCAAATACTTTTTTACTCACTGTTCATATCACTCTGGGATTTATTGGGGCATTACACTGGACAAACCTACAAAATCTTATGCCCTACTCAAGGTTCCACATACTTATGGTGTTCAATTCAGCTGTCCACATAAGTTATATTAGGAACTGCAGTAGTCAAAAGTATAATTTTTGTACCAAATAAACATTTTTTGCTTTAGTTTCACACATAAGTTGAAATTTTAAAATATTAATAACCATCTATTTTCAATACCCAGCAGTAATGACATTCCTTTGTTCTTTTTCATACAAAAACATTTTTAAATTGTACAATTTAGTCACTATCATTACATACTCTAGGCATTCCTAGATTATATAATCTCAGTCTTTATTGTCTATCTTTCTTTCTGATTTCATTTGTGTCCCCAGCCCTCCTCCCTCTATCATTCTCACATTCTGCTTCATTCAGTGTTCTAACATAATTGTATTACAGTTAGGTAGTATTATGCTATCCATTTCTGAGTTTTTACAATCAGTCCTGTTGCACAATCTGTATCCCTTCAGCTCCAGTTGCCCAATATCTTACCCTGTTTCTATCTCCTGATGGTCTCTGTTATGAAATTCTCCAAGTTTATTCACTAATGTCAGTTCATATCAGTTACACCATACAGTATTTGTCCTTTTGATTCTGGCTAATCTCACTCAGCATAATGTCCTTAAGGTCCATCCATGTTGTTACATATTTCATAACTTTATTCTGTCTTACAGCTGCATAATATTTCATCGTTATATATATACCACAGCTTTTTAGCCACTTGTCTGTTGATGGACATTTGGGCTGTTTCCATCTTGGCAATTGTAAATAATGCTGCTATAAACATTGGTGTGTAAATGTCCATTTGTGTCCTTGCCCTCATGTCCTTTGAGTAGACACAGCATATAGATGGGTCCTGTTTTTTAATCCATTCTGCCAGACTATGT